>PVJI01013772.1:0-46532 GCA_004026765.1 Micronycteris hirsuta
AGAGAGGGAGGGTGTACGGGAAGTAAAGAGGTGTGGTGGGGGTGAAAGGAGACAAATGTAAGAAAGAGCAGGGGGTGAGGAGTGGGCGGTAAGAAGGGGCTGTGAAGATGAGGACCAAGAAAGAGGGAGTAAGAAAGATGAGGGTAAGAGTGATCAGGGAGAGAAAGGGGGGGTGACAAAGATGGGAGTAGTATTAGAAAGCAGGGGTAAGAAAGAGATATGAGGCAGAAGGAGGGTAGGAGAAAGAAATAAAAATAAGGCAGGAAAGAAAAAGAAATCCCTAGAGTGGAGGGCCCTGGTACCTCAGAGACCCCGGAGTGCCAGGATGAGACTGTCTG
The DNA here is from genome assembly GCA_004026765.1 of Micronycteris hirsuta. Classification (NCBI taxonomy): domain Eukaryota; kingdom Metazoa; phylum Chordata; class Mammalia; order Chiroptera; family Phyllostomidae; genus Micronycteris; species Micronycteris hirsuta. Next base: position 339 of record PVJI01013772.1, read on the forward strand.
CAGCCTCACCACAGTCTGCACCCTGGACCCGGAGTCCACCTCGGGCTTCACCCCAAACTGTGTGGAATCACTCCCTCTTCCACCAGAGGGGTTCAGGGCCCCCTAAGAGATTCTCTCTGAGTGCTTCCAGGTCAACGTTTCTGCGCCTAGGTGAGGAGGCTCCATTGGAGTTCCAGCCCTCCCTTCAGGCAACTGCAATTAGTCTAATGACAGGCTGTGGTGGCTGCACACTCCCCCTGTCTGCTCAAGAAAAGTCTGCTCAAGGAAAAAGAGGGAGGAGATCCAAGGAGGGAGAGAGGGCGGCAGAGGGTGAGAGGAGTGGCTTGACAGTGGGAGAGCTGAGACCCTCTCTCAAGCCCCCGCCCCAGCCAGAGTCACCATGGCAACAAGTGGGTGAGCAGATTGCCTCAGGAGGACACCAGGCTTGTGGGTGGTGAGGCAGAACAGGCAAGGAGCTAATGAGGGGAAATGGAGGAAGAAGAGCAACCAGGGGCCAAGAGGTAATCCAATTCCTAGGTAACACAGACTGCCAGACGAGGCCATTGCTGGCCCACCTGCTTCAGGTGTGGCCTGGGGTCCTTCTCAGGTGAAAAGTCTGGCTCTCAGTGCTACCACCCGGGCAGCAAGCCCACTTCAGTCTCTAAGGTCCTCTTCCCTAGCCGGGCGTAAGTAGCTTGCCCTGTCTCATCAATGTTAGGACTGAGCCAGAGGGGGCTGGCTTGTTTGTGTAGGCACGGGGGTCCCAGGCACTCATCCACAAGGATGGAAAAAGCCAGGTTAGGAAAGCAGTGGTGCTTGCTGGAGCTGGGGCATGCAGAGAAAAGGCAATGTCTTCAAACCAGACAACAGTCAGTTGAGAGACTCACTGAGCCAAGACTTTCCAAGACTCAAGACTCAAGACTCAGGCAGGGCTGGAGGATTGGAGATCTTTTGCTCTAGTTTCTTGACTCTGGCTGCATATTAGAATCACTCAGAGAGTCTTTATTTTTATTATTATTTTTTAATCCTCAGCTGAGGATATGTTTATTGATTTTAGAGAGAGAGGAAGGGGGAGAGAGAGAAACATGGATGTGAGAGACAAACATCATTTGCTTGCCTCCCATACACACCCTGACTGGAGATCAAACCCACAACGTACGTGTGTGCCCTGACTGGAAATTGAACCCACAACCTTTTGGTATATGGGACGATGCTCCAACCAACTGAGCCACCCGGCCATGGCAGAGAGTCTTTTAAAAATGCTCCTACTTGTCCTGACCAGTGTGGCTCAGTTGCTTGGGCATTGTCTCACAAAGTAAAAGGTTGCCAGTTTGATTCCTGGCCAGGGCACATATGGGAGGCAACCAATTGATGTTTCTCTCTCAATAGATGTTTCTCTCCCTTTTTCCCTCCCTCCCCCTCTCTAAAAATAAATAAATAACAAATCTAAAAAAAAGAAAAAGTTCCTGCCTGGTTCACACCGCACTCCAGACCAACGAAGTCAGAATCTTTGTGGGTGAAGTCCATACATCTTCAGTTTCTCAAAACAGCTCAGGTAATTTTAATATGTAGAGAACTATCAGCTTAGCTGTACCACATCATTTTACAGGTGAGGAAACTGAGGCCTAGGAAAGGGAGTGGACATGTCTACAGTCACATGAAATAGTGGCAGAGGCAGGAAGTTAAAACCTGGTTTCTCAACTCCAACTCCAGGCTTCTTCTAATTGGGTAATCCTACCAGTAACTTTGAAGTCCAAATTCAGGGGGCAGGCAGGACACAAGGGTGTAGGTAGGGGAGGAGAGCGAAGAACCAGGCCTGTTCTGGGCTTTCAGGTTCTTCCAACCCCAGCTGTGGCAGAAAAGGCTTCTTCACCATGCCATGTCCTCTGAGTTTACCTGTCCTGGGCCCCCAAGGTAGCGGTAGAGGACAGGTGGGGTGGGAAGCCTTGGCCTGGCAATGCCATCCTTTTCCCATAGAACCCCCTTTCCCACTTCAGTCAGGCCACCGCTGGGCTCAATCAAGTTCTAGCTGCTACAGCCAAGTTGCTATGGGAACTGGGAGGGGAAGGAATCAGGGAGTAACTAGAGGGAACACCAATTAACCCAAAAAGGAAGCTGGAAAGGCTGTCCTACCCCTCCTCCCAGCTGGGCTGCTAAGCCACTCTTGAAATGCCAGCAGGCAAGATGAAGGGGATCCCCACCCCTCCTGGGCTCTGCAGCTGCCAGTTCAGGGTGGCAAGGGAGGACATGAAGAGCCTCACCCTCCTGCTCCCTGGCTGGAAGCCTTGGCCAGGGCATCCTCGTCCCTATGCTCCTCTGGAAAGAAGCACCTGACTTCTGGCCCCCGGGCAGCTGCCTGAATGCACACAAGTGCCACACAAGTGCATGCATACACACACAGCCCAAAGCCAACCAAGAGTCTGGGCTAGAGGGTTTAGGAAGAGGAGGCTGCTGTGGACTCCTTGGTTTGGGGGCTGGAGAACCCTCTAGAGAAGAGAGCTTCAGTTCTTGCCAACCAGGAAGTCGGCGTTTCCTTCTTGAATTCCAACGGGGCTCCCCTCCTTAGGATGTGCTTCCCCATCCAAATCCTCCCTACAGACCTTCTTTTCACGGCTGCTTGTTTTCTTAATGTACCCCTGGGACCCTTGGCCAGGAGCTGCAGTTGCAGAGCCTGTGGAGGCAGAGCAGCAATCTGGGCTGGGCTTGGGAATGAAAGCCACTATCCCACAGCACAGAAATAACCACTCCACCCTCAGATTTTACTTAGGGGGAAACTGAGGCCCAGAAAAGCCAGGATCATAAGGGAGGTGCTCTGATGAATAGTTTGATGCCTCTTTGCGCTGCATCCATCAGAAGACATAGAATTAGGCTCTAGTTCCTGATTCTGGGCTTTCAAAAAGTTGGATCAGAGCAGAGTAAGGTCAAAGTCAGTGTCTCTAGCCCGGGGGAAGGAGACCATGGACATAACTCTGGTGACAGCAGTAGTTCACTGGGATGGGCAGAGTCATCCTGCGATTACAGGCTTTATGGGGCAAATCCAGGTGGATGACATGGCTTTACTTAAGTGTCTATAAAAATCAGCAACAGCTTTCCTGCTTCTGAGAATGAGCAGTCATGAGTCAAAAGTGGCCTGGCCTGGCTTGGAGGAAAGGTGGGGGAGATGGCTGGACAGGTGAGTGAGAACCTAGAGCACGTGCAGTTCCAGAGGGTCCTGGTGCCTCCAAGCCTCTTAGGACATCTGCTCATAGAGCAAGGGATGGACGGGTCTGGCCTGGCCAGGGTCAGCCTGGTGAGTGGAGAAGCAGTGTCCCAAATGCAGGGGCAGCTCTTATGGGGCCTAGGTGATCCATATCAATCAGGTGAGCAGAGAAGGCAGTTTGATGATCACTTCAGAATGGAAGGGGCTGTGAGAGGCACTTTCCTATCTGCTGCTGGAATTTCCACACCCAACATCACTGCCAACATCTATGCAGCTACTAATAATTGTGACCCTCTTGTCACAGGACACTCACTATCTCCTTGGGCAGCTCATACCTTCAGATAACTGTAGCAGTTAAAGAAATTCTTTCTTCTTCTGAGCTGACAGAATGCCTCTGCAGCTTTACTCATAGTTCTTACTAGCTCTTCTGGGACCATGCAGAATAATCAGCTTCCTGTCCCCCATGGCATCCCTGCAGGTATTTGTAAACTTCCCTGAATCAGGTTTTCCCACTCATTTGTCTGTGCAACAATCACTTCCTGAACACCTTCCAAGTACCTGACACTGTGCTGGGGAGCTACCGATCACAGAGATGCATAAGACAAGACTGCCACGTCTTCAAGGAGGAGATATAACCCTGTGAAGCAATCATTGTAAGTCATGGGATAGGCAGAGGAAGGCCATGCCCATATGATGATATGCTCTGGATACTGAGGAGAAGCTGGGTTTCTCCCCTATAGGCAAGGGAGAGCTTTTAACAAGTTTTAAATAATTGTGTTTTTTTAAGATTGCTTATCACTTCTGTGACTAACTTTTCAGACTATGTGGGGAGTGTATGCATCAAGACTGGAGGTAGAGAGACCAGTTAGGAGACTACTGCGGCGATCTGAGGGAGAGATGATAGGGACCTCAATGAAGGCAGTAGCAGCAGAATTAAGAAATGGAGAGAAGGGGGTGGATGGGAGAAGAGATGTAAAGGAGGTAGAATCAATAGTATAATTTATGGATGTGGGGAAGGAGGGAGGAGGAGGGGTCCAGGATGACTACCAGGCTTCTGGCTTGAGTGGCAGGATGAATAGTAGTTTTATCCATTAACCCTGCAGGGGGCACGGTCAAAAAAATTTCAGCATAGGTCGTGTGTATCAGAGAGATACATTCATTACTAGTGTATGCTGAAATGTGAAAAAATTAAAAACACTGCAAATTTGCACTTACTATACTTATGTAATAAAATACATGATTTTTATTTGCAGTTACAATCTAGAAATTATTAAATATAAAAACACGAAGAATACAAATTTTTCTTTTCAAATAACAGAAACATGGATATTGCTAAAAATACAACCAAAAAAGTCTTTAACTTTAATTAATCAGAATCGTCAATAGTTGGCTTTGCAAAACATTTGTAACAGTTACGGCAAACAATATTGCTACGCTCAAGGTGTAAATACTTTTCACAACACTTGCAAAAATATTTTGATAAGTGACTTGTTTTGGATACATAGCACCTAACACATCTTTTTCTTTTTCTGCTTGTCAAGGGAGCCACAACTATGTTGTTATGGCTGAACATTAGTCATATACAAAGATGCAGCTAGTCATGACCTTGAACCTATGCACTGGATATATATATATATATATATATAACAATATTTAATAAAAAAGAGTTTGTATCTCTCAGATCAGCTGCAACCTCTGCAGGGTTAAGGAAAGGAAGTCAGGAGGAGGAACAGATATTGATAGTGAAGAAGATGAATTCAGTTTTGGTCATGTTGACTTTGAAGTAATGTGGGTCAGTGAGGTAGAAATGTCAAGGGGGCAGTTTGACACAATGATGTGAGTTCAGAGGGAGGGTCAGAGCAAACTCTCATCAAGGTTTGGGAGTCATCAAGAGTTAAGGGGTTAGCTCTGGCTGGCATGGCTCAGTGGTTTGAGCACTGGCCTGTGAACCAAAGGGTCACTGGTTTGTCAGTTCTAGTACCAGTTGAGGTACATATCTGGGTTGTGGGCCAGGTCCCTAACTAGGGGCGTGCAAGAGGCAACCAATCAATGTATCTCTCACACACTTAAGTTTCTCTCCCTCTTTCCCCCTCCCTCTAAAAATAAATAAAAATCTTTAAAAAAAAGAGTTAAGGGGTTAATCATGAGGAACACAACAAGACTATACTTTCCCACACTCTGAAGTAAGGCATGGGCAATGAAATGTGAATTGAAGTGACATGGATCTCTCCTGGGAGAAGCTTTAAGAGCTGGTATATGATTTGCCACCTTCTCCTCCCTCTGCTGCTGATTGTGGAAGGAAGCAGTGTTGAGTTGAAATGAATCCTTTACTAGCCTGGGTCTCTGGGTGTCTATCATGAGCACCTGATCCCTGCTGACCTGCTTTGGACATGTATTGTGAGCAAGCAATAACCATTTGTTGTGTGTTAAGCCTCTGCTATTTGGGAGTTGTTTGTCACCAGAGCATAAACTAGCTCCCCCTGACTGATAAAGCAATAGTGGAAGCCAAGGAAGTGGGCGATATTGCCTAGCAAGAGTGAGCACAGAGAGAAGGATCAACAGTGGATCCCTGGGAAACACTTAACATTTAAGGGGCATATGGAGGAAGGGAGTCTGATGAAGATGGAGGAGTGGCTTAAGAAACTGGAAGAGAAAAAAAAAGACGAGAAGAGAAACAGAAGAGGGTGGCATTCTTTAAATTAGGAAAGGAAAGACTTTCAAAGAATAGGGAGTGTTCTGCAGATAAGGACTCTCACCATGGTTGAGAGCAGTTTCAGTGAAGCAGTGGGGGAAGAAACCAGACTGTGGCCAATTTAAAAGGGAGTGCAAGGAAAGAAATATGGAGCTAGCTATATGTAGACTACTCTTCCAGGAAGTCAAAGATTCCCAGTTTTTTCAAGTATTTCATGGAATGTGGTTTCCAGTTCTGTCTTCTCTCTTGGTTATTCATAGTCAGATGAGTTCCTATTCTCTGGGTCCCTTGCAACTGGACACAATTGCCAGAGACACTTTATCAACACACGGTCAAGTAGAAGTATCAACCCTCCTGTCTTAGAATGCCTCTGTTAATGAAGCCGAAGACCACATTTGCTCTTTGGCGGACAGTACTGTATGCTTCTTGGATTCATTGGAGATGGAGAGGGGAAGGCCTCACTAGAGTGTGGGATCAAAGACAACGTAGGTAGAAGCCCCTGCAAGGAGCATAAGCGTTCTGGTGAGATATCTGTATAAATTAAACATGCTTGAGACTGTAGGCTCCCTGAAGACAGGGATTGTACCTTATTTATCTGTGCATTGTCTTCAGGGTTTCACATGGAGCTGGATATAATGAAGAGGTGTTTTCTAAGTACTTGAAATCCAAGTACTTGAAAACCGAGCCTCCAGCATCTAGCCGACATTGGAGCAAGGTGAAGAGCTCCAGAGAATGGTGGAAGTAATGGGTGTTTAATGTGTTTGTTGGATTTTTATAGCTCTGATGGAGAAACTGGGGATGCACTAGCAAAATATCATAGAAAACAAACAGAAAAGCAAGTATTAACTCCAGGAAAACAAGTTGACCAAGAAAGAAAATGTAATCACAGTACTCTACATTACTTAGCTGTGAATGAATAGTACTCATAATCTTAATAATGTAAATGTGGACTCCTGTTAAAACCCTAAATTGTGCCCTGGCTGGTGTAGCTCAGTGGATTGAGAATGGGCTGGGAACCAGAGGGTCCCAGTTCGATTCCCCGTCAGGGCACATGCCTGGGTTGTGGGCCAGGTCCCCAGTGAGGGCCATGTGAGAGGCAACCATACATTGCTGTTTCTCTCTCTCTCTCTGTCTTCCTCCCTTCCCATCTCTCTAAAATAAATAAATAAAATCTTAAAAAAACAAACAAACCCTAAATTGTGATATGTCCACATTGGATGTCTGAGGGGAGGGGAAGTATGTGGGCACACATGGTGCTGCTGGTAATAAGACAGCTAAATCCTTCAATAAAATAAAGTCAATAGATATTTAAAGCAGAAAAAATTTAAAAATAGCCGTATTGACATGCCATTTAGAGATGTGGAGGTAAATATCAGAAGAAACAGCTAAGATATTTGCAAGTATTTAACTCTGAAGAGTGAGGCTCAGGGGTTGGAGCAAAGGGCTTTTGTTTTAATTATAAGCATTGAGAACTATATTTATTACATAAAAGACAGGTACCAGCTACAGCATATATATCACATATATTAGCATATACATATGCTAACAAGAGTGTATATATATATATATATATATATATATATATATATATAAAAGATATACATATGTAGATGTATGTATGTGTGTGAACACACCCATACATATACACACAGATATTTAAAACAGAAAAGTCAAGAAATAGCAGTATTGGCATACCATTAGAAATGTGGAGACAGCCCTGGCCGGGTGGCTGAGTTGGTGGGAGCGTTGTCCCATGCACAAAAAGGTTGGGGGTTTGATGCCGGTCAGGGTGTATACCTAGGCTGTGGGTTTGATCCCTGGGTGGGGCCCAGGCAGGAGGCAACCAATCGATGTTTCTCTCTCTCTCCCCTCTTCCTCTCTCTCTTGAATCAATAAACATATTTAAAAAAATAAAATAAAGAAATGTAGAGATAATTATCAAAAGAAATAGCTAACTCTGATGGGTGGGCATATTTATATATATCTTTTAAAATTAGGGAAGTATGTTATTCTGATAAAATAAAATATAAACTGATTTAAAGCCATGAACTTCAAAAGCAATAAAGCAAAATCGCTAAGACTTAACATGGCCAACCTCACCAGACTCAGTTCCAAAGCCCTGAAGTGCCAAAGCCCCAGGCCCTGCACTGCCCAGTCCTGGGTCACTACGCAATCACCACTGTCCCGGCCACAGGCATGGGTCAGGTCAGCTGAACACACCAAGAGAATGAATGAGTGCTTCCATAGCCAAAGAGAGGAATTAATATGATAGGAGCTGAGCTTTGGGGGCTTTTGTGCCCGCAGGCCACCACAGGAATGGTGCGAGTGTGACAGTGATAATCATCGCTTTCTTTGAGCTGCACACACATGTGTATGGCATAAAATCCCACCGCCCCTCCTAGGCACGCCTATCTGCCTGGCATTGCTAGTCCCAAGCCAAATTCCTGGAAGTAATCTCTAGTCTTCTGCAGAGATCATTGTGAAACCAGCTTCATGGCCCTGCCTTACCTCCTTCCTCAAATGCAGTGCCTTGCTAGACAGATGAGAGGCTGGGGAAAACACAGACCTGATAAAAGGACCTGTCAGCTGTGCTTGGTCGCTGTGGGTTAGATAAGTCAAGGCGATGGCCCACCTCAGCATATAAATCTTGTCAGTTGCCTTCTGGCTCCTGACCTCTGACCCCCACATCAGGCACTTCACCAACTGCTCCCAAATTACCTTTCCTTTTTCCAAAGCACTCCACCCCAATGTTGTCCATCTCAATTGGGTATTAAGCTGTCATTTGGATTAAACAGATCTAATTAAGGTGAGAATAATAGGTGCCATTTATTAAGTATGTACTATATGCTAGACTTTGTTCAAAGCAACTGACATTTATTAACTCATTGAATCCTCACAACCACCCCCTGAGGTGGAGACATATTTACAAGTGAGGACAGGAAAGACAAGAGAGTTTAAATAAACTTGTCAAAGGACACACAACTGATAATAATAATGGTGGCTATCATTTTTTGAGCACTTTAATTTTAGACACTGTGATCTTAAGAGATTAGCATGTTGTATGTCATTCAAGCCTCCTAAGGACCCTATTTCTTAGATTCAAATACAAAGAAAGGGAGGTTTCAAGAGAGATGAAAGAATATATTCCAGGTCTCAACCACTATTTTATGGAGAAGGCAGGTTTCAAACTGAAATTGGAAGCCAGGTTTACCCAGACTTCAGTGCCCAAACTCTTAGGGGCCACATTGGTCCTTGGATGGTTCCTCCAATTTCACTATCACCATGGAAATAATGAACTTGTTACTCCAACACATCTTTTTTATGGAATTTCAGGTCAAGTTGGGGAGAAATTTCTAGGACTGGATGGGAGGATACTTTTCTAAAATCAGTGTATGCAGCCCATTCGCTGTATGAGTAAGGTTTTCTTTGTAAGGGTGTGTGTGTGCAGGGGAGAACATTTGGGTACTAGGGGCTAGAGAGGATCATTTCCCATATCAAAGCACTCCCTTCCTTCCATTCCCTCCCCCCCCACACACACCCTGGGAGATAGGGTGTTGAAAAGAGGTAACTGCTGCTTGGTTTCTTTCAAACCCATCAGCTTCCTATTCAGAGCCCCATGCTCACTATTCCTGTTATAATCTTTGACAACTGGTGAAGGGAAAGCAGCTGTCTCCTTGGGGAAAGGTTTTCTTGCCTTTGGACATGAGTTCTCCTGTCCCATCAATTACGGGCTTTTGGAACTGCCTTTTTCTGGAAGACTCCAATGCCAGAGTCTGTTCACTCAGAAAGATCTCGGGGCAGCTGCACACTCCACCTAATAGCTCCTTCTGCTCATCTTGCCCCAAAATGTTCTTCACTGCAAATCCTTTGTTCCAGTTAAGATGGAGAGTTAGCCAGAGCTGGGCTTAGATTCTGGGCCTGCCACTAATTGGCTGTGTGGTCTTGGACAAATCGCTTATAAAGAGGCAGCAAATCAGCCACTAATTTGCTGTGTGACTGTGAGCAAAGTACTTTCCTTCTCTGGGCCTCAATTTGAATCCTAAATGATGGTCTCTAGAGGGGCAGCATGTATGGGGAGAAGACAGTGTCAAACATTTTAAAACTCAAACAGTCCTGCAGGCAAATCTCAGATCTGTTCTTACCAGTTACAAAACCTCAAGCAAGTTACTTAAACTCCCTGATCTATGCTCTCCTCATCTGCCAAAATGAAGATAACAAAAGCACCTACCTATCCTTACCTTTCTGTAAGTGATGTGAGTAAAGCAACTAGCACAAGGCTTTGCCTATAGTATAATTACACTGACACAGATTGGGCAGTATCATTGCCTTCTGGCAGTCAAATCCCTGGATTTGACCTGGATTCAAATCCCAGCTCCAAATCTTACTAGCGGAATGACCTTGAACTAGTTACTTAACCTCTCTGAGCCTGTCTTCTCCTATGTCAGGTGGAGATACATACATATGCACCTCACAAGGCAGACATAAGAATTAAGTGAGATAAAGTATATAAAAAGTGGCTAGCATAGTTCCTTTTTCCTCATTTCCTCTTTCATCTCTAAGATTCAAATAACAAATGAAAACAAACTGCCACAAATGTGATCAGAAAAGGTTAAAACCGTTAATACATATTATAGAGTACATACAAATCAATAAGAAAACACAAGACATGAACAGACAATTCACAAAACACACTATACAAATGTACTATAAACAAGAAAAATGAATGTTTGACCTAAGGAATGTGAATTAAAAACCAACGCTATACCATTTTCAACTCCAAATTAGTAAAGCTTCAAAAATATGATAATACTGAAAAAGAGTGGTAAATTAGTCCCACCTTTCTGGCGAGCACATAAACTAGAATTATTCTTCTGGAAAGAAATTTGGTAAGAAAGAAATCTGCATGCCAAAAGCCTTTAAAAAGGTTAATGCTCTGATCCTGTAAGACTAGTCTCAAAGGTTCACACTGCAGAATTCATGTTTACACTCCTATTTGTATGCAAAACCCAGGGAAGAAAACTGCATGCAGCTGTTTCTCTAGCTCTGAGAGAGGGGCTCTCCAAATGGTTAACATTAGTGACCTCAGGGCAGTGGGACTGGGAAGGTTACTAATGTTTTCTTTACAAGCGTCTGTATTGTTAGATTAGGTACAATGAGTGTGCATTATTTTGTGACTGAAGAAAGTCAGACAAGTGGAGAAATAAAAAAATGATAGTATTTATTTAAAAGAAAGGAAACATGGGTCTGACAAAGATTTATGAACAAAGATATTCATCACAGCATTATTTATAATAGTACAAATTGACAGTAAAATGTCTAACAACAGAGGACTATGTTGCACTATATATAAATTGCGCTATATTCATGTGATGAAATATTGCACACTCATTAAGAATGATGTTTATGAATATTTAATTACATGGAAATATACTCGCTATAACTTTTAATAAAATGTTAAAAAGAGCAGGGTAAAAAAACTATATGTTTTCAGCCCTGGCTGGTGTAGCTCAGTGGATTGAGCGCGGGCTGGGAACCTAGCGGTCCCAGTTCGATTCCCAGTCAGGGCACATGCCTGGGTTGCGGGCCAGGTCCCCATGAGGGCCATGTGAGAGGCAACCATACATTGCTGTTTCTCTCCCTCTCTTTCTCTCTCCCTTCCCCTCTCTCTAAAAAATAAATTTAAAAAATCTTTAAAAAAAAACTATATGTTTTCAACTATGTAAAACTATACAGTCACACCTATTAGGATGGCTATTATAAAAAGTGAAAAATAACAAGTGCTGCTGAGGATGTGGGCACATTGGAACCCTTGTGCATTGCTGGTAAGAATGTACTGGTATAATGGTGCAGCCACTGTGGAAAACAGTATGGTGGGTTCTCAAAGAGTTAAACACAGAATTACCATGTGATCCAGCAAGTCCACATCTAGATATATACCTTGAAGAATTTGAAAGGAGGGATTAAAACAAACACTTGTATACCAATGTTCACAACAACATCATTCACAAGAGACAAAAGGTGGAAGGAAATGAAAACATATGTCCACATAAAAACTTGCTCATGAATGTTCATAGTAGCTTATTCAAATTGCCCAAAAGTGGAAACAACCCAAGCGTCCATAGAGATGAATGGATAAGCAAAATGTGGTATATCCAGATAATGTAATGTTATTCAACCATAAACAGGAATGAAGTACTGGTCAAGTACTGAATCCACGCTATAGCACGGATGCACCTTGAAAACATTGTTAAGTGAAAGACGCCAGACACAAAAGGACAAATAGTGTGTGATTCCACTTATATGAGGTACCTAGAATAGTCAACCTTATAGAGATGGAAAGTAGAATAGAGGTTACCAAGAGCTCGGGGGAGGGAGGGGAGTTTCTGCTTAACGGGGTAGAGTTTCTGTTTAGGAGAACAAAAATGTTTTAGAAATGGATAATGGTGATGGTTGTACAACACTGCAAATGTACTTAATGCCACTGGATTACACACTTAGAAGTGGGTAAGATGGTAAATTTTATATGTATATTTTACCACAATAAAAAACTAAAGAGATTATATATCTACTTCTATATCTATCTATCCATCCATCCAGCCATCCATCTATCTATCCATCTACCACAAAAAGCCGTATCAGGAGGAAATACACTATAACATTAAGAGTGTTTCTGTGAACTTCTTTCTGTTATACTTTTATGTTCCAAAATTTCTCAAAGACCCCCTTTTTTGTAATTGGAAAAAAAGGTATTTTTAAAAGATTCTGAGTCTATAATAATTCCGATGGATTAAGATGTTTGGAAGCTTTAGTTGAATTCAATACTAAGGAGATAGGCTCACCTTTCATAATCAGCCAGGTAGCCATACTATCTACTGAAAATCAAACAAAAAGACAGGAAACACTACTCCCACCACTACCAAGTGTTTCTCTCTAGGCAAAACTTGGTTAGTTGGCACTTCCTTCTACTCCCAAGAGAAGCCTAGCCATCCCAGGCCAGAGCTCACCTAAACCCCCTTGGCATGGGAACTACCGTATTTTGCCATGTATAATGTGCACCCACGTCTTTGTGCTCATTATACATGGGAATATTGTGCCCATCATTATACCCATGTATAATGCGCATCTTCATTTTACCCTCAAAAATTTGGGCAAAAAAGTGCTCATTATACACGGCAAAATACGGCAAAGCCCAGGCCAGGCCTAAGCAAGCTCTAGGGTTACACGGTGTCACTGTTTCCCCTTTCAGTTCTCCCAGCAGGTGCTGGAACTGCTTGGGCTTGGGCCTGCACCAGGCCTGCCTAGGGACCTTCTCTCCTGCCCCAGCTGATCCTTCCAGCAGATGGAAGCTGAGACTATAACAGATACCTTCTCTCCAGGCAAGAGGAGCCTGGCTCCTCCCATCTCATTTGCAGAGCCTGCAGAAAAAAGAAGGGAGTACATATCTCCCTTCCTCATGCCTTCCTCCATCACTGTCCCAAGAGGGTGGTATTAGCACTGGGTCTCAAGGACATGAGACTAGGATATTGAACACAGAGGATGTTGGTAGGCCTCCACTCTGGAGCTGAGACGCTCCAGGGGGCCCCTACAACCTACTAAAGGCTCTGCTGGACTTCACCTGCCATCAGTCCAGCTTCCCACACCAATCTCTCAACAGTCAGCTGGGCATGGATTGCCTAGGGCAGCTGGAAGAGATTATTAACATTTTTATACATGCATGCACTAGGGAAAGAACAGACATTCCTGAGTTTATATTACAGTCCTCCCACATTTTAGCTATGTGGCCTGGATAGGGCACTTTTCCTCATTGAGCCTCAGTTTTCTCACTTGTAAAATGGGGATGATGATAGTACCTGCTTCTAGGATGATTGTCAATAAAATGAGTTCATGGACACATACAAAGACCCTGGCACCTCCCAAACACCCCAAAGCTTGCTGTTTCCTTCCCCCTTTTCCTTTCTTAGCCCTTTCATTTTTGGCACCAGGCTGCCCAGCCTTCTGGCCCTTGTGGTTTAGATTCCTGGTCCTCTCTCCAGAATCCATTCGAGTGGGTGCTTTGGCCCTGGCGGCCCATTACTTGGTACTAACTTCTTCTCTTTCTAGGGCCAACTGCAGCTCACCTGATGCCCTTGCCCTTGCTCAAGCACCTGCCTGGCTCAAGGTGTCAAAATTCAGGCTTTTCTGAACCTCCTCGTATGCTCATAGAAAAAAGTCTAGTCCAGCGTCTCTGCTATGCATAACCACAGGAACACAACATGCGTGTCTCCCAGAGATCTCCCAGGTCAGCAGCATCGGAGCACGGTGCTTCTGCAAGCCCTTACTTGTCTAGACCCCTCACAGGCTGCCCCTGGCTGTCTAGCAAACACCTGCAGCTGGAATCCGCATGTGCCTCAGGCATGAGCTGAGGAGGGGCAGGTCTGATGTCCAGTGTGCATGGGTGCACAGCAGGTAAACAGCCTCAGATGGTGGGAACACAAAGGAACTGCCCCAAGGGAGTTGTTCTAGCACAGACTCCCACCCTTGAGCCTGCTGTGCTGTCCTCCATACCCAACCACATACCCAGAAAGACTGCGGGTGCCCTTTCCCTGAGGTCCTGATGCCTGGGGAGGAGACCGACATGTACCTACACGGCTCAGAAGCACCCTCTCATGCTTGTGATGTGTTTGGAGACCCTTGAACCTCCTTTAATGTCAGCCCCACCCACTGTTTTTTCCTTTTCCTCACCCCCTACACCTCCACCGTGTTCAGCAGACTCTTCCAGCCAGTCCATGAGATTGCGTGGGAGACTGCTAGGCTCCATTCCTCCATTTAACTCCCCTTACCCCTCACCTTCAGGAGATACCAGTGTATGCCTGTTGGAGGTTCCCGTTGCTATGGTGACTATAGTAGTCAGGAACCAGCCATGAAGAAGGCTGTGTGTCTGTGTGAGTCTGTGTGTCTAAGTGTGTGCACAAGTGCACATGCACATTTCTATCCTGAGTGCGGAGGAGAGAAGGGAGAGAGGAGAAAAAGAGCAGAGAGGGAAGGGGAGGGATAAAGGGGACAGGAAAAGAGGGGTTCAGAGGAAGCATGGGGAAAAGGGAGGTGAAGTGTGAGTGGGGCGGGAGGGGTATGAGGGGTAAGGAGGCATGGAGGTGTCAGGGGCAAGAGGTGTAGTGCCAGGAGAGTTGGGGGGTAATGACTGGGGGTAAAGGTTTAGAGGGGTGTGAGGAAGAGGGAAGATGGAAGGAGTGGAGAGGGATGGGAGACAGGATGGGTCAACTGTTAAGACAGGAGCAGCGCAGGGAGTGAGGGGGAGGGGAGGGGAGGATGGAATGGGGTGGAGACAACTATTGGGAGGAGTGGAGGTCGGAGTGGAGGTGTAGGAGGTACAGGTAATGGACTAGACTGTGAGGTGTGAACTGTGGTTTGGAAAGGGTCTAGGGTGATCTTTGAATAGAAGACTGGGGAGGCTGTGCAGTCATTGGCATGTGGATGGAGGGTGTTGAGTGTGGGTGACAATTTGGGAGGAATAGGAGGGGTAGTAAGTGGGGATGGGTTGGGGGTCTGGAGAGGTGTCGGCCATGTAAGGACACTTCTCTGGCCCACATTGAACCTACTATATCCTCGGCTGAGCTAGGAACGTGGCCTCTTCTCTGTCCCTGCCCCTTCTAGGAAACTCCATGCTCAAATTCCTGGGCAGTGAGTTTCTGTGGATCTGAAGGCCCCTCCCCAGAGCAGGCTTTTCCCTGATTCCCAGAATGTGGCTTCTTGATTGCCACTCCCTTTCTCCACCCCAAAACAGGGACTAGAGCACCTTCTCTGCTCACACCAACCCTGGGTCAGGGAGGCTGACTGTGGGCCTGTGTGCTTGGATGACAACAGGGACCACTGGTCGACCTGGGGCTCCTGCCTTTTGCCCAGTGCCCTGAGCTCCTTGCTCTCAGCCCCAGCATTTGCCCTGGAGTCCCGTTTGGCAGGAAAGCTGTGGCAGGTGGGAGGAGAGAGGAAGGCAGTGAGGCAGAAACAGCTGCCAGCCAGCGTGGAGGAAGAGCAGGGCCCCAATGGGTATGGGCAGAAGGCGAGGCGCTGGCTCCGGCAGCTCCACCCCCGGCCCTTGTGTGGGTGTTAGGCCTCCTTCCCCAGCCCTTCCCGTGCAGTGCTGCTGTTTGGGGAGCAGCCTCTGCTCAGGGGCCTAAATTCTGGGCGGAAACAGACCTCAGAGGTCACCTGGTCCAACTCTGCCCATCGTCTGGAATTAGAGTTTTCTCCACAGCATTTCCTCTGGGGGTCTGCCTGAATCAGGCCAGACAGTTCCCGGGAACGGGAGCTGCCCTCCTCCTAAGGCAATCCGGTCTCTCTTTGGAAGAAAACAAAAACCCAACTGTTAACTGAGTAACTCTACTGGGCCAGAATTAGGTACCTTTCAGACTTCTCATTAATAATGACCTCACAGAGCTGAGGTTCATTTTACAGATGAGAAAAGTGAGGCTTTGAGGAAAAAAATGTCTGTAGCTCAAGGTCACATAGACAATAAATGAAAGAGCTGGGTTTGAACCCAGGACTTCTTAACTACAAAGTCCCCTGGCACTAAGCAGGACATGCCTCTTCTTTTGCACCATGACAACTCCTCCGAGGTCAGAAAGCAGAGACCAAAGCCTCTTCTCCAGGTGAAACAGCTCCTTCATCTCTGTCCAGGAGAACCTAGATACCAGCCTCTTCCTGACCTGCTCAGTGTGAAAGACCCAGAACCAAACACACGGGCTTCCACGTGGGTTTGGGCCAGTTCAGAATAGGGCAGAACTATCACATCCTTACTTTACTGTTGTGGCCCAATAGCTGGTAAGAGAGCTGAGACCTGTCCTTTTCATGGGCTTCTAGCTCCTCTTGGATCAGAGCTATGAGAGAAGAGGCCAGGGATCTGTTCCCATCTCCACCACTCCCCTCAATTGCAATGCCCTGAGTTAGAAGGGGGAAGGGCAGAGGTGAGGGAACAGGCAATCTGAACCAGGGAGGTGCATGGAGGCGCTGGGAAGATGGAGAGCTGTGGGGAATCAGGTGGTTGTCCAGTAACCCCAGGCAGGGCCAGGAGGGCCAAGGGGAGGGGGTGGAAAGTGTTTGAGGGTGTGTGCACAGGGAGATCAGAGGGGGTGGAGCGTGGCCCCGGGGCTGGGAGAGGCCAGGGTAGGGACGGGAATGGCCTAAGTTAACAGCGCCCTGCTGTGCGAGAGGAAGTCGGTCGCACATTAAGCAAATGTTGCAACTGGTACTAAATTGGGAGGTGTCACAGGCGGCAGTGAGGACAGGTATGCTTTGTGGGGCCCTGTGGGGCCCAAAACAGGGGCAGACATTGCAAAGGGAGAGAACAGGGTTTCTGGGCCTGCCAGGAAGGATCTGACTGAGACACTCAGGACAGGGTCCCAAGGATGGGGGTCACCTGGCCCTGAAGCCGGTCCAGGCTTGGTTTCCAGAAGTACAGGAAGCCCAGTCATCCTGGCCTGGGGCTGTGGGCTCTCCACCCAGGAGAAGCTTTGAGGATGCTCATCCACCTCTGAGGGATACCATTTGGGGTTAGAGCTGAACAGGCAGGCTTGGAGTCTGGGGGTAAGATCAGGGATTGGCAGAGAAGGCCTGGGATGTAAGTGGGGTGATGGAGTGAAGAGAGGGGGCTGCTGGAAGAGGGAAGTCTTTTCCCGTAGTGCCCATAATACAGCTGGAATTGAGAACCCTTTAGGTCTAGGCCTCCACTGAGGGACAGAGCATTGGAGAGGGGTGGGAAAGACAGGAGGAAAGCTATGGAGCTGGCACTGCCTGTCTCCTGGCACAGCAGGCAGCAAGAGAGCAGGCAGAGTTCGCCTGAGAGGGAGAGCAAGAGAGGGAGAGCAACAGTGACAGGGAGACAAAGGAGAGGAGGGAGGGCCCTGGCCACTGGGAACTTGAAGGGAGGCCCTGGCAAAAAAACATGGACTTAGCACCAGAACCTGTGGGTTGGAGACCTGGGACTCCTGCTCATTAGCTGAGTGATCTTAGGGCAAACTGCTTGATCCCCTTGTACCTCAGTTCCCTCATCTGCAAAATGGGGACAAGGATGCCAGTCTGACCCCTCTCCTCGGGCAGTTGTGATCTCATAATATATGGGAGAGAGGTTAAAACCCTAACCATGACACCAATGTCAGGTGTTATATTATTATTTCAAAATACTGTCAGCTACCTCTTCCCATTTGAATCTCTCACAGAAGACTCCGGATGTGAGCAGAGCAAGGATTATTATTCCTGTTTCACAATCAACCAAGTGAAAGCTTAGAGAAGTGAAGTGACGCGCCCAAGGTCACGCTGTTAACAAGTGGCAGAAGCTGGTAAGGCCTAAATCCTGGAGATTAGTGGTCTTTCTCCCACATCCAACTGCTTGGTAAAAATCATCAACACAAGTGATTATTATTTAGTGCGGGATCAGACACAGCTTGAAGCCAACTATAACATGGGGAAAACCCCATGGGAAAGTTGTGGCGTGGTCTCTCATTCATTCTGGTGATTATTGAAGTAAAGGAAAGTTGGGGCTGTGGGGTTGAATGGAAGGCTACAAAAGACCCACATTCTTTATTCCTTCTGCTAGTGGACCGTGTCTGTCTGTTCCTACTGAATGTGTATATCTGTGGCTGACACCAAGGCTGTGTGTCTCTATCTATATGACAAAATATGTCCTTCTTCACGTGACATGACTTCTGCCTTTGTGTCTCTAACATCGTGGGAATATGTGCATGTGTGACAGGGTGTCTGCTTCTACGGCAGTGCACGGTATAACAACCCCTCTGTATCTGTGTGACTTTGCCCGGGGTAGTGGCGGTGGTGTATGGCAGTGTGTCTGTGTGTGTATCTGTCTGTACACCTTTAAGAAATGGAATATCTCATTTGGTAGTGTGAGTGAGGCAGTGAGTCAGCTGAGGCTGAGAGAGGCGGGAGGGAGACAGCTAGGTTACGAGAACAGGAAAAAGGAGAAGGAGAAAGTGAAGTCAGGAGCAAGGAACTACCCCTTTCCTTTCCAACCCCCTGCCTAAATCCCTAAGGAGCCCACCAAGAACATGGAATCCTGCAGAAGTCCACAGGAGCTGTGTCGGACGGAAAGGGGCACTTTCTGCCCCTACCCAAAGCTTTGGTGGGAGACAAGCTAGACTAGGGGACAACTGTCTCCCTCTCCAGCTCTCAGCCCCCTGACTTGAGGATGGGTGAGGCCACCACCCTACTCTGTCTCCTTGTCACTTGACCCTTTGACCTTGCTGCTCTCTTTCCTCCTAAAGCCAGGACACCTGGCCAGGCTGAGCCAACAGGGCAGTAGCACCGGGTCCCAAATCTTTACAGCCCCCATACACCTACTGTCCAGAGCAACCCTGCTGAGGGTCAAGAAGTTTCTCAACTCAGCCCTGCCCTAGGCAGGCCAGTTCTGCAGTGGCCTCATCTCTCTTCTGGATTCCTGTTTCCAGAAGCCAGAAAGCCAGCTGTCCTCCCACTGCCACCCCTGGGTTCTGGGAAGGCACTGGGAGTTTGGTAATGCACCAACCTTCAGTGGTCCTGTCACAAGTCGCTGTGGTCTGTTCCCAGCTCCTTCGTTTGTCAATGGAAGAGGAGCTGGCAAGCAGCTTCTCCTTGGGAGAAGACAGGCAGGCACCCGTGGGCTCCACCTGCCTAGGCTCTAACTGGCCACCTCAGGTCACATAAGGTCAACACCGTGGTCTTCCCCACCAGCAGGTTGCCCCTCCTCCAGCCCATTCACTCGCAGGGACCAAAGGGTGAGGGCTAGGTTGCCAATATTCTTCCTTCCGCCTTTGGCCTTCCCCTGCACCAGCCAGTTCCAAGACTTTCAGTTTCAGCCCAGGAAAGGAAGAGGGCACCGCTGGCTGAAGATGGAGGCTGGGAGAGCCAGATCCCTCTTTTCAACCCTTTGCCAGCCCGGGACCTGTGACCCCTCCCTGCTCAGGTGGGGCGGGGCGCCAGGAGGCCCCAGTTAGACCATGCCCAACCCCGGAATTAATGGAAGTTGGCCAGGCAGTGACCTGACCTGAATCCCTGAGGCCCCTTCTCTGAGGCGGGTCCCAAAGTAGCACGTATAGTGCAGCACCGCGATCGGTGGGGGTGATAAGAAGAGGTGTGGTGGCCAGAGAGGGAGACCTCTTTTTTTCCCCCGGTCCCATTGCCACCGCTCCCGCCGCGTGGCTGCGGACGCCAGAACCCACCTTACAGCCTTTCGTGCAGGACCGGATTGAATACTCTTCCGCCTGTAAGTATTTATGCAGCACGAGGTCGAACTCGTCATATTTTTCCTGAGCATGTCGGTCGAGCCGCTGGTACGCCTCGATACAGTTGCTACACACCTCCCAGGCCCCGGAGCCCGGGCTGGCCACCAAGGCGAGCAGGTCCCCCAGCAGGGTGTCCAGGCTGCAGTCTAGGCTGTCGGGGCGGTCCATGCCCAGCAGCAAGTCCCAGACCGTGTAGGTGTCGCAAAAGGAGAGAGTGAAGTTCCGAAAGTGGCCTTTGAGCAAGTTTTTTTTGGCGGAGGAGAACTCGGCCGGAGCACGGGAAGGAGCGTCAGGGGGCCGCAGAGGGGGAGCTGGGGTAGTCGGTTCGAAAAGTCTCTGCAAAGATTGCAATTTGGTGCAAGCTGCGTCCAGCCCCGTGGGCTCTGGGACGCCGTCGCAGTCCGGCCCGGGACCGGCGGCGGGGGCGGCTTTGGTCAGGTTGCTGTATCGGGGACCGCAGGTGCCCAGGGACGCGCTGGGATCGCCGGGCGGCGGCGGCGGCAGTGGCAGCACCGCACGAGGAGGCACCGGCTGCCGCTCACGGTCGGTCCCCCAGGGCGGCCGCATGGCGCTGCTCAGCTCCCTGGCCCGGGGCCGGGCCCCCGCGCACAGCCACAGATGGTCAGCGAGCAGCACGGTGAAGAAGAGCAGGGACGCCAGGGACAGTCGCCATCGCTGCGCCCGCTCGGAGTCGGCGCAAGGTTTGTCGCTCGGCCTGGGAGCCCAGCAGCAGCAGCAGCAGCAGATAGTCAGCGCGGCGGCGTCTTTCCCGGGCCACATCCAAGCGCCCCTGAACATATTTCAGGGGGGTCCGGGCTGGCGGGAGCAGGCAGGCGCGAGGCCGGACGGCCGTCTCCGGCGGGCGAGCGGGCTGCGCGCCGCTCCGCGCTCCTCCGCGCCGTCCAGGCTCTACCTCGGGGGCTGCATGGTGAGGCAGGCCGGACAGTCCGGTGCCCCACTCAGGCCGGAGTCGTGGGGCGCTCTCGTGCCGTCCTCGCGCCCCTCCCGCGTTCCCTCGCTTGCAGTCCAGGCGCTGCCGCCCGGCCCGCTAGGCGCTGCCCGGCGTCCCGGCGGGGGGCGGTGCGGGGCACTGGGGCGGTGGCGGCTGCGGCGGCAGCGCCGCGCTCCTCATAGTGTCGGGCCCCTCAGCTGCCCTCTGCTCCGCGACACTCCACTCGGCGCCGGCGGCCACCCTCCTGGCACTCCGTTCCGACCGTCTCGGCTCGGCGCAGCTCTGCGCCCCTCAGCGCCGCCGTGCGGGCCCGGCCGCCGCGCTCCGCTCCGCTCGCTCGCCCCGCGCCGCTCCCGCCCGTCCGCCCGCTGCCCGCTCCGTGCCGCTCCCTGCCTCACTCGCGCCCTCCTAGGCCCGCCGGCCGGCCCGCTGCCCGGCCCTTCGGGCTTCGCTCGCGCTCTGGCTGTTCGCCGGGGCCGGTCCCGGACCGGCTGCGCTCCGGTTGCTAGCCTGCTGCTCCCGGAGTTCCGGCTCAGGCGGGCCACCTGGCTCCCGGCGGCGCCACAGGCGCCGGACGCGGACGCCGGGCTCTACTTAGTGCGCTTCTCGCTTCCGCCTCTCGTCCGCACCGCTGTGGCGGTCGCCGAGCGGCACGGCCCCGTGGTTCCCGCTGGCCATGCCCCCTCAGTCTGTCGCCATCTTCCGCTGTGCGGAGAACACCTTGAGAGCCCGTGTGCGAGTGTGTTTGGGGGGGAGCGGGGCGGAGAAAGAGGCACGGAGAGGAGGAGGGAGCGGGACTGGGGCCCCGACTGCGCCTGCGCCTCAGGACTCCTTTTTTCCACCCCCCACCCCCCCACCCCAGCCCCCGCCGGCCGCAGACTGTGCTGTTTGGGGATGTTTCCAGTCCACCCCCAACTCCATTCACTTCAGCGCCTCCGTTCGTCCGCTCGCTCCCCGAGAGCACACGCCACACGCTGAGTCCCAGGCCCTGGCGCTCCCCCTCCCCTGCCAACCCCGGAGCCCGCCTGCTTGCCCAGGGCGGCCGCTCACTCCCCACGAGGGCTAGGGGCTTTCTGAGGGTAATTCTTGGAAGCAGAAGGCATCTCCATAGCGTCTCGCTGCCTCCTTGGGTCGCCTCCCCTGTCCCCGTGACTAGGCGACGCTACAGCCGGCTGCGGATCGGACCAGTCCCGTGTCCCTAACTCCGCTTTCGCCCTCACCGTCCTGCCCGAGGCCAAGGCGGCCCCTGGTGCTGAAGGACAGCTCCCAGCTTGGCAGCTGTGAAGGACACAGCTTGGAGAGCGTCCTGGAGGGGGCAAGACAGTGGGCTAAGATGTTTAGTAGTAATGGGGTGTCGTTTCTGCCCTTAGTAAGATTTCCAGCAGCCTCTTCCCCTTCCTAGCTTCCTGGCTCCCCCTATAGGGCTGATGAAAATAGCCGAACAAGAGTTAGGGAAGCTGTGCCGCCCGGATGGAACCATGTGCTTGGGGCCCTCACACAATCACATGGCACTAGGAACTCAAACGAACAAACGTCCTGCCACGCCACTAACCTTGTTTGGATTCCACAAAATTTCTGAGTGTCCCGGTTGTCTACTTCCTTTTCTCACCCCGTCCCACTTCCAGTAACTCCCACATTGTAATTTTTAATCATCCATTACTTTAAGGATTTGTTAATATTATGAATAACAATTTAAAAAAAACTCTATTGAATATATTCAGTTACTGCTCTGGGCACTTTACAAGCATGACTTCATTTAATCTTCACAATAATCTTATGAGGCAGGCACTACTGTTGTCTTTATTTACAAATGAGGGAGCTGAGGTTTAGAGTGGTTAAGATGCCTAAATTCACACAGCTAGTGACCAATGAAGCCAATATTTTTATTATTTATTTATTTATTTATTTTAAATAGAGGAGAAAGCGGGGAGAAAAAGAGCGAGTGAAATATCGAGCTGCACATTGTGCCTCTAGCTCACCCCCAACCTGGGACCTGGCCCACAGCCCGCGCCTGAAGGAGAATTGAACCAGTGACCTTTCAGTTCCCATGCCAGTGCTCAACTCCCTGAGCCACAGCAAGCAGTCAGGGCCCTAGAGCTCTCTTGACACTCCAGTAAAGTCCTGGAAAGTGAATGCATGGAAGATACAGCCCTTCCTGCCTTACAGGAAATAATAGCGTACATGAGGAAATAGGACATATACATATGTTGGCTAGCAGGAGGATTTACGGACTGGAGACTTGGGTTCAGGTAATAAATAGTTCTACCACTGAACATGTCTTGTGTCCTTGAGAGAGTCCTCTGAGTCTTGGTTTTCCCCTGAGTAACATGAGGGGATGCCAAGGGCTAAATAAGATAGATGGGAATCATTGGTGCTACTAAGAGGTTGGCTGGGGTGGGCTGGAATGGTAGCAGGGACGAGTTTCTGGAAGAGGGAGAGCTTGATCTGGTTCCTAAAGAAGTAGCATAATTTGGGTGGGTGGGTGGGAAGGGCAGTCCAGGTGAGAGGAATTCTAGTGAAAAATTTCAGGGGTGAGAAGGAGCCTTGCATAGCGGTGAAGCCATGAGTGTGACAGTTTGGGTCCATAGGTGGTGAGAACTCGCGGGAAAGGGAGTAGAGGGATATGAGACAAGGAACAAAAATGTCAGGCATTTGGGAGGCCTGTTCACTCATTATGTTCCAAGCACTATGCTGGGGACTAGGTAGGAGACGCAGGTGGATCAGACATGGCCCTACCTCGACATGCTCACAGGTGAATTAGGGAGGCAGACATTTTAAAGGAGGTATTGCAACCTGGTGGAATAAGAATAATATGAATGGGTGGGAGGAGAGGGCTCCCTCTTATAGATGGGGCACTGATGACTCTGTCAGCTTCGCTCAGAGATGATTTTGCACAGAGCCATTGGAGCTGGGGGCCATTTGTTCATTTATTTATTCAGCATACATGTATTGAGGATCTGTTATGTTACAGACCCTGTACTAGGCATCCAAGATATAGAAATGAGTAAAATACATGTCTGGTGCTAAAGGAATTTAGCTGACGTTTTAAGGGATGAGTAAGAATTGGACAGATAGGAGAGAAGGTGGTGTGTGAAGGATGGCCCAGGCAGAGGGAATGTCATGTGTTAAGGTCCAGAAGCAAAGCCAAGAATGGCATGTTCAGAAACCCGCAAAGTAGTTCATTGTGACTAGGTGTGAAATGGGAGCACTTCCAAAAATGAGGCTGAGGATTTGGCAGGGACCAAATCACGAAAGGCCCTGGGTGCCATACTAAGTAGTTTGGACTTTATCCCAAGGGTACTAAGAGCCACAGAAGAGGTTGAAAGATTTTCAGCAGATTTATATTTTTAGAAGATTAATTTGGCTGCAGGATGGAGGCTGGATTGGAGTGGTGGCTGGGAGGAGACTTGAGGCACGGAAACGGTTTGGGAGACTGGTTAGTAGTCCAGGTGAAAGGTGTTAAAGGCTCAACAAAGAATGCAGCATTCGGATAGGGAGAAGAAATGCACAAGGGAGGGAAATAACAGAGGTAAAAATGAAAGGACCGAGGACAAGCCTAAATGGAAGGAATAAACTAGGGACAGGGCCTGAAGAAAGAGGATGAAAACAAAAGGTTTGAGTTAGTGGCACTGGCATGATTGCTCCTGCCCACCTAGCAACTGTTTTCTTTCCAGAGCCATTCTTTGTTCAGTCCTTGGAGGGTTCAGTGTTCTGTTTAACAAAGAAGGCTAATTGCTTACAGATACCTAGTTCAGAGCTGATTGGCATGGCTGCAGTGATTGACACTCCCGAGTGACAATGAAAGAGCAGCCTGCCATGCCTGGGCTATCAGTGCTAAGCACCTCTGAAGCTTTCTGTGAGAAGTCACTCAGGGAAGACCCCCTCCCTCTCCCCCAGCACGCACAGGGTGAAAAGTGTCTCACAAAGGTCCATTTATCCCAGGAGCACAACATAACAGTAACTTACCCACACAGTACCCACTGCGCACAAAAGAGAAGAAGTAGCACACCAGTGTTCAGAAGCTCTCATTCTCTTGCTGTAGATGGCACAAGAAATTGGGATGGGGGAGGGAAGACATTGCCATCTAATCAAGCCCCTGGAGCAAAATACCCCTGTGGGAAGGGGGATGTTGCTCCCCAGAATTGGTGTGTCATGCTAGCCTTCTTCCCAGCCCTTTCTCTCCACCTACTTGCAGGTCCGCAGAGGCCAAAGACAGAAGATAAAGGTGGGTTACTTCTGAGGGCCCCCAGAGTGCCCAAGAAGAGTGATAGGGTGCTCTCAAACTGGGGAGGGCACAGACCCCTTGGAGTAGAGGGATGAGGGGAAGTTTTTCCGAGGTGAAATTCTGACAATTAGGAAGAAGAAAAAGCAGGAGCCGTTTAAAGAGATCAATGTGGTTACACATTTGTTGACTTTCTGTTAAGCTCAGATCTTGAAAGGTCATGGGCAAAAGATGGAAGCAAGAAATTAAGGGCAAATCTAAGAACTTGTGAGAAGAGTGTCAGGATGGCTAATGCACAGCTTCAGCTTCAGCTGCTCAGACTCTGCCTGGATCCCACCTTCTGGTTCCCTCCTCCCTGCATAGTTGGGGTAATTTCCATTCACCTGCAGGCTACTACACCTGTCCTAAGACAGGAAGGTTTGAAATAGCCCCTCCCTACATGCTGGAACTCAGCACCAAGTAGTTCTTTTGCCACCAGTCTGTCTGACCTCAAGTTTCCACTTAGCCTCTCCCATATTGCTCAGTTCTGATCCCTAGCCATCTGTGTCATGTCCTATGTCTCAGTCCCACAGTCATAGACCCTGCCTGACCACCAGTCCCCTCTCAAGGCTTAGGCCCAGCCATGATCTTTTAGTTTACCTTCTAGGGAGAGAGTCCTGACCCTGAGCTCCACCCAGTGCCTGAGGCCCAATGGCCTAGTGATGGATTCCTTTGATCTCAACTGCCCACTTGTATTTCTTTAAAAAAATTCTAATCATTATAATTACAGTGCTCATTTGTTGAAATGAAAACTGAAAACAAGTATACAAAACATTGTGTATTGAAAGCAGTAAGAGGTTCCACGGTAAAGTTTAATAGCTCCAGCTTCTTCAGTGTTTTTCAAAATACAAAAGAAAAAGTAGAGGTTGTTGTTTTTGATGTCAAATCTGGCCCTTGCCGGCTGAGGGAGTGAAAGCATACTTGTATGGGGGCTCTAAGATGACCAGCCACCTGTTCACACTCCTACTGGTGACACCCAGACAACCTGGAGCCAGTGAGTGTGCATGGGAATCATGGGGTAGCTTCCACTCTGGCCAGAGTGGTCCCATCAGAGCACCCAAAGGAAAGCTGAGGTCCCTCCAACAGATCTCTGAATGGTGTCCGCAGCCCATCCCCTGGGTAGTGGTGTAAGCACAGGTACAAGCACAAATGCTATGGGATGCAGATGACCCAGTGAGACAGCCAATCAGGGACTGAGTGACCATACAGAATGAATTGTGGTTGGGTCTGCCCACCACATGCTTCAGACGGGAGACAGACGACAGGTCAACTGGACTCAAGTCGTTACGGCAGAACCTACACTAGGCACATTTCTCCGGTCTGTGTTCATATATCTCCTTATCTTGTATTTGTAACTGTTTTAAAAATGCACTGAGTTTGGCCCTGGCTGGTGTGGCTCAATTGGTGGGTCATTGTTCTGCAAAACGAAAAGTCGCTGGTTTGATTCCCAGTCAGGGCACATGCCTGGGTTGTGGGTTAGGTCCCTGGTCAGGGTGCAAATGAGAGGCAACTGATTAATGTTTCTCTCTCTCTTTCTCCCTCCCTTGCCCTCTCTCTGAAAATAAATAAATGCAATCTTTAAAAAAAAGTGAACTGAGTTTGGGTTAAAAACCAACCATCACAATGGATCTAAACACAGATCTAAAGCCCAGAGGGAGGAGTGTTGAGCTGATCTGACAGCAACTCCTAGAGGCCCTGGGTTCCTAACATCCAGGGAAATCTGTACTAAAGATCTGAGGGGATCTCTCAGTACTAAATTGTGGGTTGATTCTCATTTTACAATTAAAAAAAAAAACCTAAGTAATATTGCATAGGAGTACCAGATATTGCCTCATTGGAAATAGGAACTACAGGGTCCAGCACAGACAATGCCCCCTTCATATTACAAAATCGTAAGCATGGAATTCTGTAACATGACAATATCACACTCAAACACACCATAGGAATTTTTAGGTGAAATGTTCAAATTAAAACTATAAATTATTACACCCATATTATTACCCTGCCAACCACACTCAAGCAGGTGTTACTTCTGCTGGACCCTGTATTTACACTAAATAAAAACCCAGTTGCAGCCTGCGTCTGCACATGTACAGCATAGTGAAGCACACTGGGAACAGCCATGGTGACAGTTTCTGGCACTTACACCACGGGGGCATGGCTGCCACATGAGAGGAAAGTATGGGTGAAGGAGGGAGTGAGGGGGAAGAGAGGAACGTGGCTCACTTCTGGTTCCAGAGCTAGTTGGACACCCAGTCCAGTCCCTTATAGAGCCTGTCCCCACTGGTGGCACAGGTAACCTGAATGTACCAGTTCCTGTGGCACAGTAGTGCAGGCCCAGCTTGCTGTGATCTCTCCTGTGTTCTTGGCATTGGGGAGGTCCTGCTTGTTTGTGAACAGGAGTCGGAGGACAGCATCCCTGAGCTTTCCTCTGCCAGCATCCACACGAGCTCCCCTCAGGCCTCGTTCATGCGCTCTCGGTCATTGCTATCAACCATAAAGATGAGAACTTGTGTGTTCTGGAAGTAGAGGTGCCACAGAGGCTGGATCTTGTCCTGGCCACCCACATACCACACGGTGAAGCTGATGTTCTTATACTCCCAAGTCTCCATGTTGAAACCTATGATGCAGATGGTGGTCATGATCTTACCCAGCTTCAGTTTGTATAGGGTGGTGGTCTTCCCTGCAGCATCCAGGCCCACTGTGAGAACACGAGAACATGCACTTCTTTTTTTTTTTTTTCCACAAAAGGCTCTTGAAGAGGCTCACAAAGATATTCCCCATGCTGTAGACGGGAGGGAGAGAAACTGGCTGGAGAAATCCTCAGGGATGGCATGGCGGCGCTGGTGCTGCTGCTATACCCAGCCAGGCGTTGGTTTTGCCCCCCCAACTTTTATCTCTTAATGTCTAAATCCCTGTAGTCACATTTACCCTCCAATTGCATCACTAGTTTTCCTATGTTGTAACCCTATTTCAGTCACATATACTTTTGGCCACAAATAATAGGCAACTCTAAAATAGTGACTTAAATAAAAGTTTATTTGTCTATTGCACCAAAAATTTCCTGGGATGGTACAGACTTGATAAGGCCATTCAACAATGCCACGAGACCCTGGCTTTTCATCTTCACCATGCTTAGGGCAGGCTTTTATCTATTTGCTTTTGTCTCATGGTCAAAGACAGCTGCTGCTGCTCAGGACCTCATGTCTGTATTATAGATAAGAAAGGGAAACAGCTACAGGCAGGGCAAGAAGGCTAAGGACAAAGGACCTTCTAGAGAGGCTTTGCTTTTTTATTCATAATGGAACACTCTCCCCATTGTCATTCACTTATACCCCTCTGACGAAAACTATGTCATATGGATACTCCTAGATGCAAAGGAAGCTGGGAAATCTAGTGCTTTTAGCTGGGCACATTGTTGCTTTGAACAAAGGTGGGATTCTGTAAGGAAGGAAGAAGAGGGAAATTGGGCAAGCAACTGGTAGCATCTGCCATGAAGTCTAACCATGAACTGCTTGCTTAGACCACCTTTCCTTTCTTACTAAACCTCTCAGATACTGTGCTTTGACTGCTGGACTGACTTTCTCCTAGCAACTAGCTAGTTTGTTCTTGTAGCACAGGATAGAGAGACCTGCCTGGTTTAACAATAGTACATGTGAAAAAGACCTTGATTTGATTGGGAAGTCAGTGCAAGCCAACAGAGTAATGATGCTGCCAAAAGAGGTAATTAGATTTTAGGCTGCATTAATAGGAGTATAGAACCAGAGCAAGAGAGAAGATGGTTCTGCCCTTTTCTACGCTTGTCGCATCCCACCCTGAGAGCACTGTGCTCCATCCTGGACAGCCCATGTAAACAGGGACACAATGACAGAGTGCACAGTGTCCAGACATGAGTCACTGGGTTGGTATACAAGCAGCCAGATCATATAAGGAACAGTTGAAGGACCTGGGCTAATTTGGTCTAGATGTGAGTAGACCCAGGGAAGAGCCCCCACAGGGGAAGAATCAGGAGCAGTTATTTAAGTTAGGGTTCAGAGCCCAGGAGATTTCCAGTGGTTAAGTGGAAGGATGGTGAATTAATAACACTAAAAACAAACACTAATATGGTTGTTAGTATGTACCAGGTACTGTTCTAAGCTTTTATATACATTAACTCACTTAATCTTCCATGACAACAATTCTAGAAGGTAGGAACTGTTATTGTTTCCATTTTCCAGATGAAGAAAGTAAGGGACAGACAGGTTAAGTCACTTGTCTAAGGTTACAAAGTTAACAGATAGCTGAGGCAGAATTTGAACACAAGAATTCATGCTTACCTTCCATCCACTCAGAAGAGATTAGTGACTCTGGATGATTGCTCTGGATTTATAGCATTTGCATCTTGCTTGATTGTTTGGCTATGGTGGGTGAGTTGGCACAGATAGGGCAGAGAGATAGAGGACCTCATTTTAAGACCTACAACCAAGGAGGTTCCTCTTAAATATTTTGATACCTTTGCAGTCAAAACCAAGATAAGTGAATGTCCATAGTGGAGTCTGTCTTGGGATTTCCCTCTCACTTCCAATTTCTAGTATGAGGAATCCAGCCTCATCCCTGGGTAACTGACACAGTGACCTCACCCTAGACTGCATCCCGCTCTAGGTCACAAAGATACAATGCTAACCCTCAGGGGCCACCATTACTCTAGAGTTTGTAGTATGCAGAGTCTACATCTCTGGCAGCTGCCACAAACCCAGGTTGACAAAGCAGTTTTCAGATCACAAGGCTCAGAGACTGATAACTTCTCAAAGATAATAGGACCAAATTCACCCTGCCCCACATCTCCCAAAGTCATTATTCCAACCCCCAATTGGAAGCCTCATGTCTACCTTCCCATTGATTCTCATACTGCCCTGCTTTTTTCTTGACCCAATCAAATCCCTCCAGTTTTTTAAAAAAAGTATTTTTTTTATTTATTTGTAGAGAGAAGGGAGGGGAGAGAGAAAGAGAGGGAGAGAAAATCCGATCAGTTGCCTCTCATGCACGTGTACACGCCGATTAGTTGCCTCTCATACATGCCCCAACTGGGACTGAACCCACAACCCAGGCATGTGTCCAGACCTGGAATCAAACGTCAGACCTTTCTCTTTGCAGGACAGCGTCCAGCCAACTGAGCCACACTGGTCAGGGCGCCCTCTGCTGCCTTCTTATGTGAGCATACTTGTCTTATCTAGTACCATAGATTCAGGAGGTGGGGTAGGTGTTTTCTTTACTCCTCGTTACTTTCAGACCATTTGTTTTTCTCCCTCTTGCAAAAACTATGGCTCTTTTGAGGCTCACATCATTTTGATACAACACTCAGCCTTTCACATAGTTGTCAAGTACAGACCTCCTAGTCATATCCTCTGTAGTGGGTTGAATTGTATCTCCCAAAAAGATATGTTGAAATTCCAACCTCCAGTACCTTTGAAGGTGATCTTATTTGAAAATAGAGTCTTCATAGATGTAATCAAGTGAAGATGAGGTCATACTGGATTAGGGTGGGCTCCTGACTGGTGCCCTTACAAAAAGAGAGAAATTTGGACACAGAGGCACACACAGACGGAAGATGGCCATGGGATGAAAGTGGCAGAGACTGGAGAAATGGGTCCACAAGCCAAGCCAAAGAATGCCAGGGATTGTTGGCAACCACCAGAAGCTTGTAGAGATGCATGAAATAGACCCTCAGAGCCCCTGGAATGAACTACCCTTTCCAACACCTTGATTTAGGACTTCTGGCCTCCAGAACTGTTAGAGAATACACTTCTGTTGCTTTAAACAGCCCAGTTTGTAGTGATTTGCAACAGCAGTTCTAGGAAATGAACATACTCTCTTTCTCAATGAAGATTTCGGTTTCTGTCTCACTGGCGCCACTCCCCCCCCCACACATACACCTGCCCACTGCAAGTCCTGCCATCATTCTAGAGGATTTCAATGTCCATGTTGATGATTCAGCCATCACTTGGACCTCGTGCTTCCTAAACATCCTCATCCCTTCCACTTCACCTCAGCCAACTATTGGGTTGGCTGAAAAGTCCATATGATTTTTTTTCTGTAAGTTGGCTCTAGTAGCATTTAGTTGTCTTTAACTTCATTCAAAACAATTTTGTTAGATTATATTGTGACAGCTGTCATATAAGCATGCATTTAAAAAGATTTATCAAAATTGGTGAATATTTGTGTTGCCATTTTAATATTGAAGATGGAAGAAAATACACAACATTTTTGGCATATTATGCTTTATTTTTCCTAGAAAGGTAAAAACACAACTGAAATGCAAAAACAGATTTGTGCAGTGTATGGAGAAGGTGCTATGACTGATTGAATGTGCAAAAAGTAGTTTGCAAAGTTTTGTGCTAGAGATTTCTCACTGGATGATGCTCCACGGTTGGGTAGGCCAGTCGAAGTTGACAGGGATCAAATTGAGACATTCACTGAGAACAATCAATGTTATACCACGCAGGAGACAGCCTGAAATACTCAAAATATCCAAATCAATAAAGTTATTGGTGAAAATGAAAAATCTGTCTTTTATTTTATGGAAAAAAACTAAACAAACTTTTTGGTCAACCACATACCTACATTGTCCCAAACTGGACCTGCTCCACTATAAATCACCAATTGCAATTGAGCCCTCAATGTTGCTTCACAATCCTACTAGGTATTGAATTGTTTTAAGACTTTTCACTTTCCAAGATGACTATTTCACATCTTCTTTGTTCTTTTCTTAAATCTCAAGCCTCCACATTTACCCTCTCACTCTGTCTCATAACAGATAACCTCATCGTTGACTTCACTGGGAAGACCAAAACATCAGGCAGGGCTTTGGCTTCTCATGTTACCTCATCCCTCTGTTGGACTTTCCTTCTGTCACAGAGCAGGGTGTGTCTTTTCTTCTCAGAGGACCATTCCCTGCACTGGTGTTTTGTAGTTTATCCCTGCCCACCTTCTCACACTATCGACGATCCCTTTTCTCTCCTATGTAATCAACCTCTTCCTCTCAACTGGACCCTTTTCAGTAGCAGGTAATAGTCTCATCCATCTTAAAATAATGTTCCCCTCACCTCCATACCCCCCTCCAATTATCATTCATTCTTCTGCCCTTCCCAATAAAATGTTCAAGACAGTTACCTATATTCACTCCTCTGCCAACTTCAATAATACTTCTGCCTTGTCACTACCCTAAAAGTGCTTCCACTCTGGTTGCTGATGACCTTCATGCCATTAAATCCAAAATATGCCTTCAAGCCATAATATACTTGACTTCTCAGTGGTATTTGACATAATTGACCACTTCCTCTGTATTGGGATACTTTCTTCTGTTGGCCTCTTTTTTGTTTGTTCGTTTTTCTCCTACTTCCTTGAGAATTCTTTGGTTTCTTTTGGGGTTCAGTTTTCTCTAACTAGCTTATAACTGTTGGAGTTCCTCAAAACTGCCTTATGTTATCACTCTATACTCTCTCACTAGGAAATCTCATCCATGCACATGGTATGGATCTCATATTTACAAGGGGGGACCCCAAAATTCCCAAATTTATTCATAAGAAATTGTATATTTATTCTTACACGTTTAAACCTCAGTCACCTTCAAAGTACTTTCCATTTGATGTGATACACCTATTGAGATGTTTTTTCCACTTCTCAAAACAGTTTTTTAACTCATTGATTTTGGTGCCTTTTAGGGCTTCTGCCATTTTTTGTTTCACCTCTTCCACATCGGCAAAATGTTTTCCTTTGAGAATTTCTTTCATATCGGAAAACAACAACAACAAAAAGTCACTGGGGATGAGATCAGGTGAATAGGGATGGTGGGGCACGGGGGTCATGCCATTTTTGGTCAGAAACTGCTGAATGCTCAGCATGGTGTGGGCAGTCGTGCTCGCAAATCACCCATCATGAAATGGGCAAGCCATTGAAAGATTCTTAAAAAAAAATTCACTGAAGCCAAACACAGCCTATCACAACCATGCGAGCTGGTGCACTGATACAGATGGGTTCCTAGAACACTCACCTAGCAGAGGAAGCCTGTACTACATGAGGCCTGCCCTCCAGAAAATAATTCCAGGGGTTTTTTGGGTGCCCCCTCATATATCTCTACTGAGGTGACTGAAAAATGACTCAAATTCAGTACACTGAAGACCAAACCTATGGTCTCCACCTCAGGATCTGGTTCTCTACCAGTTCCTACCTTTTCAGTGCATGGCACCCTCAACTATCCAGTTATGCAATTCATTGGATTGCATTGGATCACCTAGGATTCATTCTGGCAACACCTCTCCCTCATGTGCAATCATTGTCAAGTTCTATCTATTTTACTTCTGAAAACTTGCTTACTCCATTCACATTTTTTCAATGACACAGCCAGCCACCACCCTTGTCCACGTTACAATCATCTTTCATTTTATCTAGTACTACAGACTGGTCTCCACACATCTGCACTGGCTTCTCTCCAACCCATCTTCTATGCAACATCCAGAGTGACGTTTTCAAAAGTTAAATATGATTGTGTTATTATCTTGTATAAAAACCCTTCAATAATTTCCTATGGCCCATAAAAGAAAGAATTGTTAATGGGGCCTGCAAGGTTCTGTGAAATCTTGTCCAAACTTACATGTCCAACTTCAGCTCACACTACTTTCTTCCTCATGCTCTATGCTCCATCTACACGGGCACTCTTCCAGTTACAAATCCACCATTCCTTTGTGGCCACAGGGCCTTTGCACATGTGTTCTCTTCTGTAACATTTTCTCCACATCCTACCTCCATATGCTTTGCTTGGCTAATCCTACTTAATACTCAAATGTCAGTTCCAGTATTACTTTCTCAGAGAAGGGCTTCTAGACCAGTCCCCCCAGGCTAGGTCAGTTTCCTTTGTTATATCTATCAAAGAGCTGTCTTCCCTTCTTCATGGCACTTATCTCAGTTGCATCTCACCCTTATTTGTGTAATTCGTTGGTTTGTTACTGTCTCAACCACTATACTCCAAACTCCACTATACTCCCAACTTCATGAATCAGAGGAAGATTCATGTCTGTTTCGTTTTCCCTGTTCCTTAAGCAGCAAGTATAGCACCTAACACATAGATGCTCAGTATTTGTTGAATAAATGGATGAATGAGTGAGTGAGTGAGTGGGTGAATAGACACTTCAAGTGAGACCATTCCCACCCCATCACAGAAGTGTGGCTTGACTCTAACAGATCTGTCAGCATGACTATTTTAATAAAAAAACTATGAACCACAACATGTAGAAACAGGGATTTTCTCTTATAGTTGCTGCCAGAGGCAGTGAATTCCCAGCAGTGACAATATCTTCAAACAGGTATCTAAGCACAAGTTGAATGACTACTTATGGCTAAATAGCCACGAGAGGAATAGATGATATCTAAAGTTTTTGCCATCCAAGGCTTTGCAAGTCTCAGGTTTGATACATAATGAGAGGGTGACTTGAGCAAAGAGGATTCAGACATCCTCTGGGATGGAAAATAGAAAAGACATGGAAGAAACTACTCTAGGATCCTAGCCTCACTGAAATCACCTCGTTCATTTCCTTCCCTCCCCAAAGGAACTGTCTGCTACTTCATATTTGGGAGGCTCATTATTTTTCTGACATTGAAGATGGCTATAGGGTGGAGGCTCTTCAACTTCTAAATCTCTTGGTTCCAGCATTTACTGTCAATCTGACTTCCAATTTTTATCTTTCCCATGTACACTTTAAAAATGATTTTATTTATTTATTTTTAGAGGGGAAGGGAGGGAGAAACAGAGGGAGAGAAACATCAATGTGTGGGTGCTTCTCATGTGCTCCCTACTGGGGATCTGGCCTGCAACCCAGACATGTGCCCTGACTGGGAATTGAACTGTTGAGCCTTTGGTTTGCAGGCCAGTGCTCAATCCACTGAGCCACACTAGCCAGGGCTTTCCCATGTACATTTAAAGCTATTTCTTCATGCTTCCCATAGGAAGGTTGGAAGTACACTGCCCCAGCTGTATGCAAAACGTTTTTTAAATAAAGGGTATTGTTTTGGGCTGAGTGCAAGTCCCCACATTTCACAGTACAGAAAATTGGGGTGCCATTTGTTATACTATCTATGAATTATTCTTTTTAAAAAATATTTTATTCACTTATTTCTAGAGAGAGGGGAAGGGAGGAAGAAAGAGAGGGATGGAAACATCAAGATAAACATCGATTGGTTGCCTCTCACACACCCCCTACTGGGGACCTGGCCTGAAACCAGTCATGTATGTGCCCTGACCGGGAATCGAACTGGCAACCCTTCAATTTGTGGGACAACGCCCACCCCACTGAGACACATCAGTCAGGGCTCTATGGGTTATTCTTGCTATTTAGATGTTCAGAGTCTTGTAAGTCTGAAGTATTGTCAGAATGTGGGGCCTGTACAGGTCAAAGCCATGCCTCTCAAAGTTGGGGGTTGGCCCTCAACCTGCACTGCAGGATAATAAATGGCATCAACCCCAACAGAGTCCTGAGGATCACCTGAGAAAGAAATGTGTTTGTCAGAGAGGAAACCAGGATCAGGGAGGATGCCTCTAGGAAGTCTGGAACTCAGTTTGTTTGTTTGTTTAATTTTCTTTTAGCACTGGCTATGGTCAGTCCTCAAAAACCTGCTTACTGAGGTTTGAGGTAAGGGGTACCTGCCTTGTGAACGCAGGCCAGGGGAAGAGAAGGAAGGAGCAAATCCCCTACCACTTTGGAGCCTGGATGTAGTCTAGACAGAGCCTGTGTGTCCCAGAGGACAGTTACCCGTGGCTGGCTCAGAGATGTGCTGTGGAACTGGGCAGTTTGGATTTCTGCCATTGCCTTGTGCTTTCCTGGGTGTTTCAGGAAGTTCTTTGTGCAAGTGCTTCCTCCTGTCTCTCCTAGGCCTAGGGAAAACCAAAGATGGGCTCTGTGGCCCTCTTAGGCCAGAGTGTTAAAAAGAGAGTGGCACATGCCTGAAGCTGAGTGTGTGGCAGAGGTGGAAATGGGCAAGCGGCAGAGCTGCTTCTAAGGGGGTCCTGGGAGTGAGAGTTTACCTTCTGCATGCCTCCTTCCCAAAGTCTTCTTTGCTCCAATCTGGGAGACTCTGTGTTCTGTTTTACCAAGGGGGTGCTAGTGGCAATGTCAGAGTAGGAGCCAGGGCCCTAAGGGGAGAGGGGAGATTCAGTGGGCCAGAGGTGGGAGACCACGACAGCTTCTTCCACCATTGAGATTCTCTTTTCAGTATAATGGGTTTCTCCTAAAAAAGGAAGCAGTTTCATTATTCACTGAGTGCTTTCTTATGAGTCAAGAAGACACCTACCACCCTGGTTGGTGTGGCTCAGTGGACTGAGCACCAGCCTGAGAACCAAAGGGTCACCAGTTCGATTCCCAGTCAGGGCACATATCTGGGTTGTGGGCCAGGTCCCCAGTAGAGGGTGCGTGAGAGGCAACCACACATTGATGTTTGTCTTTCTCTGTTTCTCCTTCCCTCTCCAACTCTCTACAAAATTAATAAATAAAATCTTTTTTTAAAAAAAGAGACCTACCTGTAGAGACAGGTAGATTTTCCAGCTGGCAATGGACAGATGTGGCGCCTCCAGCACTTCAGATCCTCTCTGGAGCCAGCCCCATAGGCTGGGCAAGGCCTTGGCCAAAAGACTCCTGGTCTGGGACCTCGTGCAGATTGGTTGTGAAGGCCAGAACACCCCTCTCATCCCCAGAAAACTTCCTGCCTCATTGTGCCATAGGGAGCTGCCTAGTGAAGGTGGCAAAGTGGTGAAAGGTAGGCCCAGGTGGTAAGGAAGGGCCTCCATTTCCACCACTCAATACCAAATCATTGTCTTCCTCCTCCTCTGCTGATAGAAAAGGGAATTGAGTAGACATCTTAAAGCAGCAGAATTGGACTGAGCACTAGAGTCAAAGTCACCATGGATGATGGTCCATGCATGACCTGGGACTTTAACCCAAGGAAGACTAGGGTTGCCCAGACTCGAGATTCTCCCTCAATCCCTCCCATGACCTGCTCCTGCACTGTTTATGGGTGGTATGTGTGGGGAGGAGGCATACCCTGGCATGTGCATACCCTGCACTTAGGTGCTTAGCTGTCCTGTCCCCTAGACAGTCTGTGGTTCCCCTCCTAAAGTTTGGGACATGGTACCATGATCTAGAAGTTGTCTCTTTCAGCTAGCCTTGTGGGCTCTAGTCTATGGCTCCCACCCTATTCAGGAAGCAGCACATTGGTAATGGAAAGAGTACAGACTTTGGAGTCAGGCAGGCTTGGGTTTGTATCCTGGCCCAGCATTTCCAAGCACAAGCCGTCAGAGCCTACCACTTTCCCTATCAGTAAAAGAGGAAAAATAACTCCTTCATAAGGTTGTTGTCAAGATAAAATGGCATGATGACTTTAAAGTGCCTCATACAGGGCCCTCAGTAAATGAGTTCACTGTGAAGTATTCTTTGTATGACAAAGTACACATTCCCTTTTTCCCTAACATTCTGTCTTTCTATGCTGTTCTGTTGCTTAAGACACATACACCAGTGGCTTTTTAAAAAATCCTCACCTGAGGACACTTTTCCCCCCCACTGTTTTTTAAGAGACAGAAGAAGGGAGAGAGAGAAACATGGATGTATGAAAGAAGCATTGATTGGTTGCCTCTGCACACAACCAGAATGGGGACCGGGGTTGGGACAGCCATCTTATGTGGCTGGACCGGTGTCACACGCACCTGCACCCCACCAGGGAATCAAACCCACAACCTAGGTATGTGCCATGACTGGGAATAGAACCCGCAACTTTTTGGTTGCAATGCTTCAACCAGCTGAGCCACACTGGCCAGGACTACACCTGCAAATTATTAAGTCTGATTCTCTGCTGGGAGGAAATTCCCAGAGGGGACAATTTCTGTGTATAGCAGAGGCTTGTGTGCTGGGTGCTGGTTTTCACCCTCCAGGGCAAATGTCCTCAGAGGTACTGATCACCCATGCAGAGAAAGGGGGACTACATGTCCTTGCGTGTCAGGAATGAGTTGAGAAGAACATGTTGGGGTGTCAGGGGAAGTTATCCCCACGCTCAGGATAAAGAATGCAGAGGGGATAAAAAGCCTCACAGACTGTCAGTTGCCATCTTGGAAGGGAGTCAAGAGACAGAGCTCAACCTCTTCAATCTCAGTCTCCTCCGGGGACTCGGGAAGATGGAGCCTTTGTGGTTTTATGTTCATTTCACTGCCATAATTCACTTAACCTACTGTGTGTAATGTATTGCTTTTGTAACCTCTGCTCTGTTTTGCCTTGATGGTGGTCGGTAGAGCTCTTTACCTGAGGGCTGTCTTTAGGGGAGTGCCAGATGGACTTTATCTCACTCTATAGCCAGCCTGAAGGAGAGCTGTGCCCCACTCAAAGGGATTAGAGAGAAAAGGATAAGAGGCTGAATCCCTAGGCCTTCGGAAAGGAAGCCAGTAGAACTCTTGGAGTTGGCCAGAACCTGACACATGGTCTGGGAGCTCAGGAGGACAAACACATGAGGCTTCCTCAGGGAAGCTCGGCACCTTCACAGTTCGTCTAAACTCATATCTGGGCCTGTTTATCCTATCAGCTCTCCTGAGTAAATGCCGTCTTAGGCTTGGATATGTCAGTTAGCAGGCTTTCTCTTTCTGTTCTGAAGTCTGAGCTCGCTTTTGGACTCTCCCAGTAAGAACCTATTTTTCAGGAGTGCTTCTGGCTTTTAGCTCATTTTCAGAATGTGGATGTCCAATGTCGTCTTTTTTTTTTCAGAAAAGATTTTATTTATTCATTTTCAGAGAGAGGGGAAGGGAGGGAGAAAGGGAGGGAGAGAAACACCAAGAGAAACATCGATTGGCTGCCTCCCCGATACACCCAACCATGGACCCAGTCTGCAACCTAGGCATGTGCCCTGACAGGGAATCGAACCAGCGACCTTTCAATTCACAGGCCGGCACTTAATCCACTGAGCCACGCCAGTCAGGGCTTCTTTTTCTTCTTTTAAAAAGATTTTATGTATTTATTTTTAGAGAAAAGGAAAGGGAGGGAGAAAGAAATGGAGTGAGACATTGATCAGTTGCCTCTCAAATGCACCCTGACCAGGGACCAAACCACCAACCCAGGTATTTGCCTGGCCTGACCAGGAATTGAACCAGTAACCTAGCAACCTTTCAGTTTGTAGGCTGATGCTTAAGCCACATAGGCCAGGGCTCCCATATGTTCTTCTTTTTCTTTTTTTTAATTTGCATATTATTATTTTTATTTTTTAAAGATTTTATTTTTAGAGAGAGGGGAAGGGACAGAGAAAGAGAGAGAGAAATATCAATGTGTGGTTGCCTCTCATGTGGCCCCCACTGGGGACCTAGCCCGCAACCCAGGCATGTGGCCTGACTGGGAGTCAAACTGGTGACCCTTTGGTTTGCAGCCCACGCTCAATCCACTGAGCTACACCAGCCAGGGCTCAATATCTTCTGAATTTAGTAATCAGTCAAGCTCGCACTGGTTACTGGACTCACATTCTTCCCTAAGAAATCACTGATGATTCACCCTTTGGGTGTGTGGAAGGTGTGAAACTGTTCCCACAGTCCTTGAGTTGCATCCTTATAGAATCTGGGTACCCTACATTTATGGAACGTAACAGTGAGAAGGTGTCTCTTCCTGGCCAGAGAAACCAGCATGGTGAACATGAAAAGAAAAGCCATCACTAGAGCTATCTGGAGAAGTTGAGGCAGCTTTTCTGAGCAGGAGTTCTTCTAGGGTGGGAGAGCTCAGGCTAGAATATGAAAAGTGGGGGAAGAATGTTCTATGTGAAAGTCAGTGGGGCATGGAGATTTTTCTGTGCACAGACATAGTAAGGACTGAAGCTAATTATATGCACATAATTGTCTTCTTCCCTTGGAATGTTTTGAACTTCACGATTGTGGCATTTTCACTCCCCGAGGCTGCTCCGCTGTCCTGGAGGCTTTCCTCTTCTCTGACTTCTCTAGTCGCTCTTTGGACTGTGCCCCCTCCTCCTGTCACCCCCACATTGGGTCAGGTCTGTACTGGCCTGCAGGCTGGTGTTGCTGCCCTGCCTGAGATTGAACTGAGCTGGGCTGTGACTCCTTTACACTTGCAAGTGGATTCTAACCCAGGAGTTCTGAGTCTAAGCCAAGGGTGCTGTATATTGGCCTCTGCTGCCCCCCCATGGTAACTGAGGTTACTTTTCCTTACCTGAGGTGACTTCTGGAAAAAAGGCAGTCAGACCCCCAGCTCCTTATAGCCAGCCCTGCCCTCTCTGTAGTGTTGCCAGGAACATGGCTCTTTCTTGGGACAGTGGCAGGACACACTCAGCCAAGTTGCAAGACTGGTGAAGTTCAGGCCATGACTGGGAAGTGATGCTGTGCACTTTGGCCTGTATCCAGACTCCCTACCTCTAATTTCTTCTAGGGATGTGGGAAGTGAATGGAGAAAAGAGGACATTCAAGACACTGGTAATGGGATGATTTCTCTGAGTGTGCTCACCCTCTAAATCACCAGCCTGAAGCCTCCTAAGATCCCCAAGCACCCACGTCAAAGTCCAAAACTATGTCCTACGTATGTGCCCTGACCGGGAATGACAGGGACTATGCTCCAACTGAGCCACACCTGCCAGGGCTAAAGTCAGGATTCTTACAAAATATCACTGTACCATGTTTTGTTGTTTTAGGTCCCTTCTTTGTGATCCTTTGTATCCTATCAGGTGCCAAAATTATAGATTCTACCTTATAAATAGCTCCTACCTGATCCTTCCCCTTTCCATTTCTCTCCCTCCCTCTCTTCTTTCTCCTGTCTCCTATACACTCTCTTAATTGAAATAAAATTTATATATAGTGAAATGCACGTATCTTAAATGTGCAACTCAATGAGTTTTCATGAATGTGTTCACTGTATTTCTACAATTCTAAATCAAGATATAAAACATTTCTATCACACTTGAAAGTTCTCTCATTTCCACTTTCTGTTAAT
Organism: Micronycteris hirsuta; assembly: GCA_004026765.1. Lineage (NCBI taxonomy): Eukaryota > Metazoa > Chordata > Mammalia > Chiroptera > Phyllostomidae > Micronycteris > Micronycteris hirsuta. The sequence goes on from PVJI01013772.1 coordinate 41,672, forward strand.
CCTTCACCCCATAGACAACTGTGAATATATTTTCTGTTACCAAACATTAGTTTTCCTGTTCTAAAATCTCATATAAATGGAATAACACAGTATATGCTCTTTTAGGTTCTACTTCTTTTGGTCATAAAATGTTTTTTTTTAATATTCTACATATTGTTGAGTATATCTGAAACTTTATTTCTTTTTAGTAACAGCTTTATTGAGGTATAATTTGTATACCATACAATTTACTCATATAAATGTCCAATTCATTGGGTTTTTAAAAAGAATTTATTGACTTATTTTTAGAGAGAGGGGAAGAGAGGGAGAAAGACAGGGAGAGAAACATCGATCAGTTGCCTCTTGCACACTGCCTACTGGGGACCTGGCTCACAACCCATGCGTGTACCCTGACTGGGAATAGAACCGGTGACCCTTTGGTTTGCAGACTGACACTCCATCCACTGAGCCACATCATCCAAGGCTGGTTTTTAGTATATGCACAGAGTCATGCAACCATCATTGGCCCCAAAAGATCCCCCTACCCCTGGCCCCAGTCCTAAAAAGCCATTAATCTATTTTATGTCTCTATAGATATAGATATATGGAATAATAAAATATACATTTTTTTGTGACTGACTTCTTTCACTTAGCATAATGATTTGACATGCATCAGTATATCATTCTTTTTTATGGGCAAATAATATTCATTTTATGAAAATAAGACATTTTATTTATCCTTTTATCAGTTGATTGACATTGGAATTGTTCTCACCTTTTGGCTAATATGAATAGTGCTGCTATGAATATTCATGTACAAATCTTAGTGTAGATATATATTTTCATTTCTCTTGGGTATATACCTAGGAGTGCAATTGCTGTCTCATATGCTAACCCCATGTTTACATTTAGAGTAACTGCCAAACTGGGAATGTCTCAATTTTTCCTTCATTTTTGAAAAATAGTTTTGCTGGATTTGTTTCCAGGTTGATAATTTTTTTCTTTCAGCCCTTTGAATGTGTAATCCCACAGCCTTCTGGTCTTTATTATTATTGATTAGAAGTTAGCTGTTAAACTTACTAGGGTTCCTTGTATGGGATGATTGGTTTTTCTCTAGCTGCTTTCAAGATTTTCTCCTTGTCTTTGCCTTTCCACGTTTGACTGTAATGTGTCTAGTCTATGGACCTCTTTGCTTTTATTTTACTTGGAGTTGATCAAACTTCTTGAACGTGTAGGTTAATGTTTTTCATAAAATTTGGGAAGTTTCCTGTCATCTCTTTGAGTATTTTTCTGCTCCTTTCTCTGTGTCCTCTCCTTCCGATATTCCCATTACATTTATGTTAGCACACTTAATGATGTCCCACACTTTTCAGAGGCTCTTCATTTTTTCTTCTTTCCTGTTTTCCATGTTATATAATCTCTAATGATTTATCTCCAGGTTCACACATTCTTTTATCTGCCAGCTCCAATTACACTTGCACCTCTTTAGTGAATTGTTTTTATTTCAGTTATTCTATTTTTTTAAAGATTTTATTTATTCACTTTTAGACAGAGGTGAAGGGAAAGAGAAAGAAAGGGAGAGAAACATCAATGTATGGTTGCCTCTCACATGCCCTACACACTGAGGGGACCTGGCCCGAAACGCAGGGATGTGCCCTGACTGAGAATCAAACCAGCAACCCTCTGGTTCGCAGTCTGGCACTCAATCCACTGAGCCACACCAGTCAGGGCTCAGTTATTCTATTTTTTAGCCACAGAATTTCCATTTCATTCTTTTAAAGATGTATATTTCTCTATTGGCCCTAGTTGGTGTGGCTCAGTGGATTGAGCACTGGCCTGCAAACCAAAGGGTCATCAGTTCAATTCCTAGTTAGGGCACATGCCTGGGTTGCGGACCAGGTCCTTGGTGGGAGGCACATGAGAGGCAACAACACATTGATGTTTCTCTCCCTCTCATTTTCTCTCCCTTCCCCTCTCTCTAAAAATAAATAAATAAAGTCTTTTTAAAAAAAGATTCTCTTTTTATTTTTAACCTTTGGCATTTGAATTATGATATGTCTTAAGTGTGGGCTTCCTTGGGTTCATCTTGTCTGGGACTCTGTGCTTCCTGGACTTGTATGTCTATTTCCTTCACCAAGTTAGGGAAGTTTTCTGTCATTAATTCTTTAAATAGGTTCTCGATCCCTTGCTCATCCTCTTCTCCTTCAGGCACCCTCATGATGTGAATATTGGTATACTTAAGGTTGACCGAGAGGCTCCTTACACTATCCTTATTTTGGAGGGTTCCGATAGGGTATTTTCTGCTTCCTTAGTTTCCAAACTACTGATTTGATCCTCTGCTTCATCTACTCCACTGTTGATTCCCTGTAATGTATTCTTCATTTCAGTAGTGTATTTTTTAAAGATTTTATTTATTTATTTATTTTTAGAAAGAGGGAAAGGGAGGGATAAAGAGAGGGAGAGAAACATCAGTGTGTGGCTGCCTCTCATATTTCCCCCACTGGGGACCTGGTCCGCAACCCAGCCATGTGTCCTGACTGGGAATCGAACTGGTGACCCTTTGGTTTGAAGCCCATGCTCAATCTACACCAGCCAGGGTTTAGTAGTGTATTTTAAAAAATTTCTCACTGGTTCTTTTTTATGTTTTTCATGCCCTTTTTTATGTTGTTGAAGTTCACACTAAGTTCCCTGAGCACCCTTATAACCATTGCTTTCAACTCTTTATCTGGTAGATTGCTTGCCTTTATTTCATTTAGTTTTTGCCCTGGAGAATTCTCCTGCTCTTTTATTTGGGACCTGTTCTTTATCTTCTCATTCTGGCTGCTTGCTTGTGTTTGTTTCTATGTATGAAATAGAGCTGCTACCTGGTCTTGGTAGAGTAGCCTTATGTATTAAGTGTCCTTCAGGACCCAGTGGCATAGTTTCCCCAGTCACCTGAGCCAGGCACTCCACATGCACCCCACCATGTGGGCTGTCTACACCATCCTGTTGTAGTTGAGCCTTGATTGCTGTTGGCATTATTGGGAGGAACTGACCCTCAGGCCAATGGGCTGCAAGGATTGGCTGTGATTATAATGGAGGAGCTGCTGTGCAGGGGCCAATCCTATGGGGCAGGACTCACTTCAGTGGGGCTTTGGTGCCAGCTGAGTCTTCCCTTTCAGTGGAGGTGGTTGGGTTGTAATCTGGTGTGGCCTAAAACTGTCCATCAGTGCACTGGCTCTGAGGCCTCCAGGGAGGTGAAGGACAAGGTCAGCCACTGCTTGTGCCCTACCTGGGGTCATCCAGCATGAGCTACAGAGTGATCTGCAGATGGCTGCTACTTGTGCTGGGCTTGGAGGTGCCTGGAAGGGGCCAAGCTGTGAACTGAGACTAGCTGCCAGTAGTCTTGGCCTGGAACCACTTAGCAAGGGGTATAGAGTATGCAGAGGCCAGATGCTGCTTGTTTGAGAGATTTTAGGAAAGTCTGAAGCATGATCCAAGAGAGGCCGTTTGTATGGAAAAACCATTGGAAATGGCTTTGGGTGGACCCACAAATTGGGTGGATCGAACAGTGTTAGCCGGGTTGATGGAGACTCAGATATGGTGCCAGCACTTATTGGGCTCTGTCGGGGGAGAGCTCAGCAAGGGAACAATGGCCTCTGCCAGCACTTCTGTCTGGGAGAAAGATGCCCCTTCAGCCCTCATCCTAAAGCCAGACAATTTAGTTTCTCCTTATATGTTCCTGGTCTCTTTTAAGCTGCTACCCCAGTGCTGTACCTCAGAGGGAGTGAATCAGAGTAAGTCCATGCACAGGCACTTTAAGATGAATGCCTGAGCTTACAGGAGCTCTTTATCTCACTGAGCCACAATCTCCACTTGTCTTTATAGACAGAAGTTATGGAGACTTCTCTTTCTGGTTATGGAACTGTGGGCTAGGGGGCCTGGTGTGGGGTTGGGACTTCATGCTCCTCAGGGGAGACCTCTGCAGCTGAGATATCTCTCCCAATTTATAGCTACCACATGTGGCTGGGGGACCAGCCCCTTACCACATCCCCTCCCCTCCTGCTAGTATCTAGTTGCCTACTTACATCCTTAGTTATAGGACTTCTGTTCAGCTGGATTTTAGGCAATTCTGAATGGAGGTTGTTCTGTAGTTTAGTTGTAGTTTTGATGTGGTTGTGGGTAGTTCTGAGCACCACCTTTACCTATGCCACAATCCTGACCAGAGATTGTATGTTAGGTTTTTAAAGAAACAGTCCATCTGCTTTCCAGAGGGGTTTTACCATTTTACATTACCAGCAGAAATGAGTGATTCAGTTATTCTGCATCCTTGCCAGTATGTGGTGTCATAATTATTTTTTATTTTAGCCTTTCTTTTTTTAATAATTACTTTATTGTTGTTCAATTACAGTTAACTGCATCCTCTCCCCTCCCCTCCTCCCACCCCCTCCAACCCCACCTCCCTCCCCGGCCTTCCTCCTCCCCCTTGGTTCTGTCCATGTGCACTCTATAGTGGTTCCTGAAAATCCTTCTCCCCATTGTCCCCTCCCGCCTCCCCCCTGGCTATTGTTAGACTGTTCTTAATTTCAATGTCTTTGGTTATGTTCTGCTTGTTTTCTGCTTTTGTTGATTATGATCCAGTCAAAGGTGAGATAATATGGTATCTGTCCCTCATCGCTTGGCTTACTTCACTTAGCATAATGTTCTCCAGTTCCATCCATGCTGTTGCAAAGGGTATAAGCTCCTTCTTCCTTTCTGCTGCGTAGAATTCCATTGTGTAGATGTACCATAGTTTCTTGATCCATTCATTTGTAGATGGGCACTTAGGTTGTTTCCAGCACTTGGCTATTGTGAATTGTGCTGCTATGAACATCGGAGTGCATAGGTTCTTTTGAATTGGTTT
>PVJI01013773.1:0-46530 GCA_004026765.1 Micronycteris hirsuta
AAAGCAGAAAGCAAGCAAAACATAACCAGAGACATTGAAATTAAGAACAGTCTAACAATAGCCATGGGGGAGGGGGGAGGGGACAATGGGGAGAAGGGTTTTCAGGAATCACTGTAGAGGACACATGGACAGAACTAAGGGGGAGGAGGGAGGCTCAGGGAGGAGGAGGGGTTGGGGGAGGGGAGGAGAGAGGATGCAAATAACTGTAATTGAACAACACTAAAGTAATTATTTAAAAAATAAATTAAAAAAAAATTTTGGGGTTTTTAAGGTCAGAACTTGGAAATTGCAGCTGACCTTGGTCAACCACGAGAATGAAGGTACTTATGGACAACGGCTCCTGGTGAGCAACTGGGCCCAAATTTAAAAGCAGCCCAGCAGCTCGTGCTGGCCAGGATCCTCTCTTCCAAGCTGTGCTTCAGAGAGAAGCCTGCAGCAAAATATCACCCACACTGAGCCACCTGCCCACAAAGTGTTCCTGCCGTCTGAGTCAGTCATTATAAAGGAGTTCCTGGAATTGTGTTGTAACTAACAGGACTGAGGCTTTCCCCATCCGATCTGAACAGCAAGACGATAGCCTCACTAGCATATGTGATGACCAATCAGAATGGCTCTATTCCGACCAATCAGAATGGCTCTATTCTGACCAATCAGGGTAGTGCTTTTTGGAGCAATGACACTAAGGATTTGGAGCTCTCATTTGCATGAGACTGGATCCATCAGGGACTATGGGTGGGGAGTCTATAGCTATATCACTCCCTCTAGTTCAGAGAGTAAAGTTTTGGTTTCCAATGAAAGACTGTGTTTCCTGGGCTGAAGCTGGAACACCGACAGTTGTCTCCCTGGACCAGAGCAGAGCTGTGTTGGTGGTATGGAGTGAAGCAGAGCTGAGCTGCGACACCTGCACCCCCTTACCCCAGGGTCGCCCTTACCGCAGGGCTGCCTCACCACAGGGCCGCCTCACCACAGGGCCGCCTCACAGTCACGCAGTGTTCCACAGCCCCACTGTATCTCAATGGAGCTGTATCACAATCGAGCTGTTTGCACTGAGTAAAGTCTCCTCTTCCAAAATCAGGCACTCCTGTTGGCACTGAATACATGTCAGTGACCATTGGTTGACACCTTTACAAATGGCATCTTGTGCACATATACATGTGAGTGAATAGGAGATTACGAAACCCAGGAAAAACAGCTAGTGTACAATATGCATAAAATAATTCATGCATTCATCCTATAACTTGTGTCTATTCTATGCAAATGTCTATTGAATAAAGGATAGGTGCATGAATGAATTAATAAATGAGTGAGACCATTAATTTACTAGCCGTTCTGGAAAGGACTAAAACATATAAAGCACACCCAAGAATTCCAATCATAAATTAAGTCATATTTTCTTAAAAGATTTTATCTTGGAAATAGAGTCTTCAAAGTTGCTACTTCGCTACATAGCAGAGAGAAGCAATTTAAACACAAAAGTCAACTCGAAGTTGCACTGTGTTATTGGCACAGGGAATTTGATTAAATAGTGAATACATACAGCGTTTTAAGTTCGAGTGAACAACCCCTTCTCCTACCTGAGTGACTAATGGCAAGAGATCCATCAGGGCCCGATGGTTTCATTTCTTTCTCCCTATTCCTTCACTTCCATGCCAGGACTGTCTGTGGAGCGCACAGACTGCTTGGCGCTAAGCCAGAAGTGGTTAGATTTACAGGTGTTAAGCAAAGATGCTTGATAATTGTGGTTCTTTGTGACTATTCTTCTGCTTTGTGGTATCATAAATGAGGTGTTGTATTTTAATTGGTTATCAGAGGATTGTCTATATGGGAAAAATTTTCTTATGTACTTGAAAATTTAAAAAAGTATAATTCTGTATAGAAAATTACAAAGAAACTTAGAAGTATACAGCATTTATTCTGACTCACAAGGCACTTCTAGTGCCTTAATGGTACTAAAGTCCGTAATGGTACTAAATCAGTGATATCCATATGCCAGACTGTTTGGTTGGGAAATCAAGGAAAGCTTTATGGAAGCTCATATTAAATAATTCAATTTGATTCTCACAAGTTTATCCATAATTCCAAATAACACCAAGGAAACTTATAATTTTGTATTTTTCAACAAATAAAAACATGAAAGACAAGAAAACACCTTATTTATAACTCTAGTGAGTTTCTAGCCAAACTAAGCTAAAACAGAGTAAAGTGCTCAGCATTATTACTGAACTGCCAATGAGTTTTCTGGTAATAAACTTAAGCACATAAGTCCCATCCACTGCAAATTCCAGTCCCCCTTGTACTGCACCTCACTTTCAAAATAAATCTGTCCTCATTTTCTATCACTTTCAACAGCATTTGTGCAGTGACACCATAAATCATTCCTACTCTTGTAATGTTGCTTTACCTTAACGAAAAATACTGATAATGATATCCGTTGGAAAAAAGCCTAAGACAAATATTATACCAAGCAATTAAAATGTGTTTGTCGGCTCTCCTCCAGCGCTGATCCAGAGAAGACCGCATGGCGCTCCGGAATTCAGCTCCTGGGGGGCACGGAGGAGGAATGATTGAAATTTCTCTATTAGACAAATTTAAAAAGAACAGATTGTCATTTCTGTTTAGCTTCACTTCTGAACATTTACCTTGAATAACAATTTGTGCTAATGTAGTGAGACTATTCGTTTTTTCTTTCTATACTAAGAGAAAGTTAGTTGTGTACATGTGTGATGTTAATTGTTTATATCCAAGGATGTTTACTTGCAATAGTAGCAAAACGTGCTTGCTTTAATAAAAGGAGAAGGACGATTTAAAATCAGGAAGTAATTGAATAATGAGGTCACAGAAACGTCAATTTTGCTTTATATGAGAAACCACAAAAAATTGTAATGGGGCCATTCTTTCTTTTGAGTGCTGGTATCTTATTTAAGAACAGAACAAACAACCTATTTTCCGATGGACCATTTCCTCCCATTTTGGGAGGGGTATGTTTTTATAACATGGATTTGAAACCATATACAGAGTTGTGTGACCAGCATCATAAACTAATTTTAGGACATTTTCTCACCCCCCAAAAATTTTTCCTGTAGGGAAATAGAGGGTCGATCCATGGAAGACCCAAGTTACCTATCCAAGTTACCAACACGGAAAACAAATACTGCACCTTATACACTGTAACGATTTATTATCTAACCAAATAAATACATGAACATCAAATCTCAATCTTTTCTACGTTACAGATTTTTTTGTTCAACATTTCTAAGGACTTTTTTTTTTTGCATTGAGTAGTCTCAAAACTTATTACAAAGCTGCAGGATTCAAAACAGTGTGGCACTGGCATCCAGAGGGGCACAGAAACCCATGTAATATGACAGGCAGGCCAGAATAAACCCTTGCATATGTGGTCGAACAATTTTCAACAAGGATGCCAAACTCCCTGAATAGCGGAAGGGCAGTCATCTCAAATAGTGTGGAAAAACGACATGTCCAAATCTAAAATAAGGAGCGTAGACCCTTACATTATAGCCTATACAACGAATGAGTCAAAATGCATGGGGGATCCAAAGATAAGAACTAAAACTGTAAAACTCTTAGAAGAAAATACAGGGAGAAACCTCTGAAACATTGGATATGGCAATGATTCTTTAACCATGACACTGAAATTATTGTGACCACCTAAGTAGTCTTAGACTACGTCACCAGGAAGGGGCGGGGATAAACAGGGGCAGAAGGAGTTTTGGCTTAGGGTGGCAAACACTCAATACAGTGTAGAGAGAATGCATTGTTGAATTGTGCACCTGAAACCTGTATAAGTTTATTAAGCACGGTTCTCCCAATAAATGCAACAAAAAAGAAGAAACAAAAGGAAAGATAGAAAAAAACACATGTGTATCAAAGGCAGCCTGTTGAATGGACACCGGTTGTCTGCAAAGGGGTTAATATTCACAATATACAATAAACTCCTACAAGTCAATAGCAAAAGAAGTTTACAAATAGGCAACAGTCTTGAACAGACATTTCTGCAAAGAAGACAGACAAACAGCCAGTAAGTGCATGACAAAAGAGCTTCACTAATTATTAGGCAAATGCAAATCAAAAGTACGATGAGATACTATCTCACACTCATTACAATGTCTTCAATCAAAACAATAGTAATAATTGTTGGCAAGGATGTGGAATAATTGGATCCCTTGTGCATTTTCTTGGCAGTGTAGCATGCGGCAGCCACTGTGGAATACAGCGTGGCAATTCTTCAACAAATTAAAAATAGAATTTACCTCATTACCCAACTATGCTACTTCTGGTTATGTACCTGAAATAACTGGACACCAGTATTGACAAGATATCTGTAAATCCATCTCTAGGAACTTTATTCACAATAGTCCAAAGGCAATGACTATTGAGAGCTAAAGAGATAAGCAAAATACAGTATATATGCACAAAGGAATATTATTCAGCCGTGAAAAGCTGGGGAATTCTGACACATGTTACAACAGGGATGAACATCGGAGGCACTTTGCTCAGTGAAACACACGCACTACATCATATTGCTTGTATGAGCTGTGAAGAACAGTCATATTTGAAGACGCAGGAACTAGAACAGTGGTTTCCAGGAGAGGGGTAGCCACTGTTTCGTGTGGACAGAGTTGCAGTTTTGCCAGATGAAAAAGGTCCAGAGAATGTCCGCACCACAGTGAGAATTTATTAACACTACTGAACTGCACACTTAAAAACTGTCATGGTGGCGTGTTTCATCATAATCAAAACTCAGTGGAAGACAAAGAAAGGGGGGAAACAAGTAAAGTGTAGGATAATTGCAAAAGTCTCCAAGAGAAAAAGGTTTCAGCAGGAAAAATTACACCAATGAAATGACCCACGAGATGGAGGATTCAGAACTGAGTAGGGAAGGAGGAACTATTGAGAATCACGACGTGAAATTCACAAATAAAGAGAGCAGATGAACAGGAAGCGCTGCACTTTCATTTGCGGTGGCATTTCGGTGTGTACTTATTTGTGATAGCCCCACACATTTTGCAGTTGGCCCATTTAGTCACATGTATTGTAAACACACCGAGGTCTCCTGCAAAACGAAAACACTGAGTCTTGTTTTCTGCCCACGCTACAGCCTTATAGTATGCTCTAGTATGTTATAGTATGTATTTTCACAGGTGATACAGTTTCAGAGTCTAGTCTACAACTATTGTCTTTCTTACCAATGATTTATGTTTGTCCCTCATCATCCAGGTTTTGTTTCAAATGAAAATGCTTTCTTCACAGATAATTGCTCATATCCTAATTTCAAAGGCTTCTCTGGAAATGCTCACTGGACATTTCCCCGACACCATCCCTCTCCCCCATCCTATCGTTACCCTCTCCTATTTGTCTTCTGTCCAACACCTTTCCGACTGCGTTTCACTGAAGGCACGCTCACGACTTTGTCTCCATGCGTGCAGCTGACAACGAGAGATCTGGCCGTGCTGCCCGTCTCCAGCTCCAGCCTCAGTTTCAAGACATATGGGTGGGCATGTGTCTCTGTGTAAATATCCTGCTAGGATCCTAAACCTGACATTTCTAATATCAAAATTATCAGAGGCACCAAACTTGTTTCTTCTCCTGTTCCAAGTGTTAATTAATTGGGTTCTCATCTTGCAAATCACTTCAATTGGAAGCTGTACAGATACTTTAAGTCATTCCTTTCTTTCGCCTGACATCCAGACAGATTGAAGACTTTATAATCCTGCTTTCGCAGTGTCTTTTGCATTGATCTTTCCCCTCCTGACCGCGGCCACACCTCACACCCTTGCTAACTCTTGCCAGAATGTTAACAACCCCAGCTGTTTCTCTCTATTATTTTTGCTGCGGTTATTCTCCACATGTAAGTTTATGCCACCTTCAGCTCAGAACTATTTTGAGTCTCTCCACTCTGTCCCTCTACGTGACCTCTATTCTGTCCGCGGTGATCTATCTTTCCTCATACCCGGTATTCAACTCTAAACACTGCATATGGGAAACACTGAATACGATAAACAAAAACCACATTCAAGCCTTCAGGATTCCACGGAAACAGTGATAATTTTGTGAAGCTTTCCGTCAGTCTAAATCAATCCCTTATCTTTCTGTATTCCTGAAACATTTTACTTCAATCTCAACTATAGTGCTTGTGTTATTTTTTACATGTTTCTAGTTGCTAAAATATATAGAACCCAAAGTAAATAAAGCAGTGTACCACAAAGAGTATATATGCATTGAACCAGGTTCGGTTATTACCTAGAATTTAAAACCTTCAACAACGTACCTACTAATAGAGTAGGAAAATATTTAATGTTCCACTAACAGGCATAGAAATAGAACATGAAATTAAGAAAGGTGGTATAAGTTTTAGAAATCTTGCCTGATTAATGAGTTTCCAGCCAAAGTGACAGTGACGAAATGGTCACTCCTGTTTACATTTCTGTTTGTGTGACATTCACATACTACACGTTCGATGTGTTTTGTTTTGTTTTATTTACATTTTTTATTGTTCATGTACAGTTTTCTGCCTTTTCCAATGTGGTTTTTAAATGAGTTTCATCAGTACAATGTCTCAAATGATTCTTCACAACAGCAACAAAATATATATTACAAAGACATAAGAAATCTGGAGGTTGTGAGGTTGCTACTCAATACTCATAAAAATAAATAGTAACACAAACCAACTACAAGGAATGTCAACTTCATGTGGTAAAACTGGACCTTTGCACAAAGCATTAAGTATCAACAGGAAGAAAGCAATGCATCGCTCACAGGCAGCTGCTGGCCCGAACCACAAACCACATGATACTTCCCACTTGTCATTCATGGTTGGAGAGGAAGGATATTGCCCTCGCTTATACTTTCAATCACACAGACCCAGGGATAACAGTATCACACGGACATGACTTTAGGATACACATTTAATATTCATAACGTGTTTCAACATCAGAAATGCCATATTGTGAAAACCATTACTAGGAACTGTTTGTATTGCTTGTACATCTAGCTCTCAACATTACAGGTCGATGCGCCAAACCACCAACAGCCCTTTTGAATGATTCCTTGGGGCTGAATAACGAATATAGAGCTGAAGAGCAATTCTTGATTGGACATGCTCCCTTGCTGACAAAATAGGTAGATATTCTAGCTACAAACGTGAACCTTTTGTATGATCCTTCAAAGAGCTGTATGAAAAGAAGATAATGTCTGATTGCAATTTGTCAAAATATCCTTTTGAATCAATTACATAATTTCTTTCATCCAACATTTTGTTATTCTCATTTGCACAGGCTAAAAGACATAAACTGTGAAGACACAGTTCTTCCAAGAAGATGCATCTTGGTTGCCTTTATTCCCTGCTGGTTTGTCAAAAATATTTGTCTGATGAATCACTTCAGAAGACAGAGATAAGATCTCCCCCTGGAGCACAAGCAGTTTGGTGTGTTGTGCAATAAACCAAGGAAACATTGGAGGGGGTTCCTGGCCATGATCAAAGCCCCTAGTTCTCTAAGCTGAGGAGTCCTTTTCTGCCTTGTGCTCCATCCCACGCACGGGCATAACCTGGCTCTGCTAAGGTCACTCTGTGGAAACTGAGGCTTAGAGAACTAGCTCACATGTCCGTGCTGCGGCTAATAATAAAGTTGTTGTTTAGTGACCTGGAAATCGCGTGTCTTACGCCGGCATCTGTAATGCTGTCCTAGGGTCAGTCATTAGCTTGCAAGTTGAGTAAAATGTCAGCTCCTCCAAAGTTCTGGACATACTTTTTTTTTCAGATTATAAAAAAATAAAAAGAAGGAACTAACCTCTAGGCAATACTGTCTTAGGAAGGTGTTTTCAATTAAAACAAAATAAACATATTCAGCTTTTTTCCTAGCACAAATCCATTATTGTGAATTATAGGCTGCTTAGGTAGCTAATGCTATTCAAACATTATTTTCCCTGTTAAGTTAATGATTTAAATTGTTCTCTAATTTCATTTTCCCTCTGCATGTTCAGTCTACTTTAAGGTTAGTTAAGAGGAAAACCTAACCAAAAACAGTATATTCCTCCACAGATGGGCATACAGAGAGTTGGCCGACAGTTTGCTGCTTTAGGAGAAACATGACTTACCGCACATGGAAGAGCCCTGTTCTCCGAAAAGTTCATGGAGGTTATGGTTGTATGTGTGACACATTCAAGATATTGTCAAAAATATAAAATGACTACCATTACTTTAACATATGCCAATATTGTTTATATTTATGACTTAACAAGAAAAGATATTCTGTTGGGCCAAACTTCAGCTACTTTCTGTACTCTTGGGAGTAATGGGGGGGGGCAATTCTCTCATGCTCAATCGGCAGGAGCCTGCGGATGCGCACAGCCTGATTTTCAACTCCGTTCTAAGAATGCTCTCTCAGGGGGAACTTGCAGAAACTGTCTATAGAGATAAAAAAATACTAAGCGTGCATTTTGGTCCTATAGAGATTATGTGAGTCACCATATCACACTGGTGATATTTGAGCTGAGGCTGTAAGCAACGTGGTTTCAAAAATATTCCCTTATTAGAATGGTGGCATCTGAGTCAAGAGAAGCTGTATTTTACTGTAACAAAGAACTTACATACCATGGAAATATCAATCTTTCCCTACTGTTCAAAAATCATCTAATAAATACATTATTTTGGGCTTTAAAACAGAGTGTAAACAGAAGTGAAGTCATAATTCAAAAATTTGTTAATTCACTGTTTTCCCAGATTAGTCAAATTAGAAAGAAACGAAAAGGGGAAAATGTATTGTTACCTTAAGTACTGATAAAAAATAAGATAAATGAAAGTATTATTAAAAATATTAAGTCAATGAACAGTCACCATAAGAACAATTAACTGAAAATAGATTACCTTTGCTATTTTAATACATTATTGTGTAGTAGCGATTTCAGTTGCTTCAGTTTGTACTTGAAATTCATAAACTCCACTGTTCTGTCAAACAACCTAGAAAACGTGTAGTTGAGCACAGAATATTCTTAGGATTAAAAATTGGCTCGCATATTCCGAATATCATGCTCTTTCTGATATTTGTAATACTCATTTGAGAATATGTAAATTCAAAATTTATTTCTATAAACATAGACATGTGACTGTGAGAAATTAATTAATTCTCATCACACACTGAATGAGCAGAAATTAAATATAACATTATATTTATAGTCATAAGTAATATGCCAGCACTATTATAACTCAAAGACACTTTGTTTCATTCAATTCAATTAGCAAAAGTGAATATGTAAAAATATCTACATTTACATAGCGCGTGTGTGTAAAAGAAACACATATATGGTATATATGGAACTTGAATTCTGAATGTAGTGAAGTTTCAGGGATTTGTTTTGGCACATGGTTAACACTATTCATTCACGGACCATTGCTTGTTTTCTGTACTACTCCAGAGGCATTCTTCATGACAAATTTCTGTCTGAGATAACAATAGGTAAAGTGTCTGTCCTGCTGAATAAAGCCACTCATTTCATTTATTTACACAAAACATCAAGTTCAGATAAAACACAAATTCAACTTAATTACTACTGGAGCAGAGCGATCCGGTCCGCTCGGTATCTGACAATGGAGACATGAAAACGCAGTAAATTGATGTCCTAAAAATTAGAACCAAGAATTGCTGAGTTTTCCATATTACTCCTCAGCTTTTCAAGGTTCCCTCTCTAGAACACCATTAGGGAAGTATATTCTTTTCTTCGATACTACTTACTCTCGCCTCTTCCTCTGCTGGTTAGACACAGGAATGCTGTGGGCCTGAATTAGCGCATCCAGTATGAACTCCGACAGGAGGCCCCGAAGTCCCAAAACTTCGTGTGCAGAGAAGCACAGGCTGCGCACGGACGCTGCCTAGTGACCACAGACACTCCCTGCATGCTTTCTACTGTGGTTCGGGCACGCCCAATGCTACGGGGGAGAAAAGTCCGCATATAACTTCTCTTTGACAGATGAATATAGTTTATGAACTAGAAAACAAGTCTGTCATGTAATGGAATTTATGTTGACATTCTTTCGGTATCTATTATGTATAAGGCCTTTGGTGCCCCAAAGGATAAGAACAGAAGTTCTAATCCACCCTGACTGGTGTGGCTCAGTGAATTGAGCGCCAGACTGTGAAGCAGAGGGTCGCTAGTTCGATTCCCAGTCAGGGCACATGCCTGGATTGCGGGCCAGGTTCCCCAGTGCAGGGAGCGCGAGAGGCAACCACACATTGGTGTTTCTCTCCCTCTCTTTCTCCCTCCCTTCCCCTCTAAAAATAAATAAATAAAATCTTTATAAAAAAAAGAAAAAAGAAGTTCTAATCCCGTAAAGTCACTAAAAGTTATGTCACATCATGCATATATGTACAAATATGTATCTATGTATACACATATCTAATATTTACATGTGTGCAGGTTTATAGTTGTGAGGGCATGAAAGTTTATACTTGTATTATTATTATATTATCTTCCATACAAACAACCTTACAACTGTAAACCCACTTTTGCCTCACCCTGTGTGTGTGTGTATCTATACCTATATCATCTGTATATGTCATAAAAGCACAAACAAGGTGTAAGGCATTATTATTTCTTGTTGCTCTAACACTGACCGAGAATGACAGGCATTACAGAAACAGAACAACGTGAACAAAAGCAGCCGAGCGGGAAGTACAGAGTCTAGACTGCCCCGACCATGAGGTAAGAGATTTATTTGCCCAACTTCAGTCAAAACGTTACTAAGGGGCTAAGACTGGAGCACGGCGGGCCCGTCCCACGGGGGTACACGGCCTCCGTGAGCGGATTATAAACCGTAGTAGCCATTTAAGAATTTCCATGGAACAATGTCCTATCACCACCTAACTTACTCCTTGATAGAATACCTCTAGAAATCTCTCTCTTGTAGGTTGCTAGGCTATTATCTGGAACACAAACAATAACTAAAGAAAATAAAGCTGAGTGGAGAAATAATCGGTGCACACTTGTTCATCTGAAGCCATATAGCAGCGGCTGAAATAGGCTCTTATCCTACACTCTCAAGCAAGTAGTATTGATGTTTTATTTAGTAGAAGTTTAAAGTCCTCATATTTATCTGAGGCAAGTATAAGTATGCCTACAATTTTCCAAGCATTAGAAAACGGAAGTCTTAATATAGGGAATATACCCTAATGTCTTGAAAGCTACAAGAAATAAACAAATTTCAAATTAGGGAGATCATCTACATTTTAGTCAATTTGTTCAGTTCTCTCATATCAGCACTCAGAAAAAGCATGTGGCAATATTAAGTACTTAACGCACTAAAAATGTACTAAATGATAATAATGTACTAAAGGTAATCTGAAGAGTTAAAAATTAATTAAAATATTTAATCTCAAACTCTTCAGGCCTACACATTCTACACAAGCAATTTTCCTCGGGTTTCTTGGTTTCTACTTGGTTATATTCCTTAACTGAAAGGGATGTTGAAGATCATTTTTCTAAACATCTTCCCTTAAATAAAAAAAGAACAGATTTGTTACAGGATAAAGTGACATCCCGAGTATACAGGGAATCATCATGTTTCCTAACAATGTTTGATTTAAGATTCTCCGTACATCCAAATTCTCTTTTTTTAAAGTCTTTGCTTTGTCCGTTCAAAATACCACATGCATATTTCCTACTCTGCAATATGTTTCAATGAATTTATTTTACAGGGGCCTCATTTATTGATTATAAACACTTTTTTGATTCACATTTGCATTCATATGCAAGCACCCATAGTTTGTGCCAGACACATCTCAACAAATGTTTATTGCCTGAAGAAAACTCACCTCAATTTTACAACCTCAATTTTATGACCTCGATTTTATGAATGTGCATGGGGAACAGCACCCTCAGGTACGTAGTCTTTCAATGCCTTCTTGGCTTCCTATGAATGGGCCTTGGGCCTGGAATACTTCCTTACTAAGAGATAAATAGTTGTCCCAGCTGGCGCCCGGGTCATCGTTGTGTATGCAAATATCTTTCCCTGTCAGGGACTCAACAAATGCGCCTTTGATATACCTAATGGTGTGTCTCCTATGACATCTGGCCATTCTCACTGCTATATCTGTCCCTTTTGGGGAGGGGACAGGGTCATTGTGCCACAGTGCAATTGCCCTGTGTTAGTTGCTGAGTGGGACTCATTGGTCATAGGAGACTGATGTCCCCACACCTACCCAAAACTGATCTACGGCTGTCTCTGTCTGTGCGAGGAATGTCACAGTCCCACACAGCACCTGACTGTGTTGTTTTCCTTGGAGACTCCATCAGGACGCAGTTGGCAGAAGTGCCGAGATGACTACTCCTGATAATAGGCAACAGATGCCACTTGTTTGACAATATGGCTTTTCATGACACATTATCCTGTCACTTCTCTAATTCCATGTTTATATCTACTGAAAATGAAATTACATAACCTACGTGGAATTTGTTTTTCTACCACAATAGTTCTGTCTCAACTTCTTCAAGATGCTGGAACAAATCCTGCAGTAATATATGCAAACTTAGAGAAATCTTTTAGAGAAGAATGGGTTTTCAAAAATCCCAAGCCAAGGGAAGGATATGAAATGTCTAAAACAGGGAAATATATGAAGACAGAAAGACTGGTGGTCGCCCAGGACTTCGGAAGGTGTTGATGAGGAGGGACTGTGAATGGGCATGAGATTTCTTCGGGGGTGAGAAAATTAGTCCTAAAATTAGTTTATGGTGCTGGTCACAAGACTCTGTGTGTACTCTGAAATCCATGAAACTATTAAAAATAATATGCCCCTCCCAAAATGGAAGGAAATGGTTCACAGGAAAGCGGGTTCTCAGCAAAGTCAAAATCACTTGAAGTCCCATGATTTAACATACGCGCTTAATAGGTTTCTATCACAAAGCTGCGGTATTAACTACTAAGTACAATTAGGCATGTATCCAGAAGCAGTACACGATAAGCTCTGACAGCATGGTCAGACCTTGGTTCAGTTCCAGCTCTACAACTCGCTTGCTGTGCAATCAAATTACATAACCACCTTGAGCCGCCATGCCGTCGTTCACGGAGGTGTTGTCAACAGGAAGTCCCTATCACAGGCTGCGTGTTTTTATTTCACAGTATTTCCAGTTGGGGCATTTTGTCTCTAATTCCACCCACAGGATCATCTTCGTTCCTCCTTTCTGCCTATGGGCCATTTACATATTGCAAGTCCAGACTTTAAGTTCTCGTCCTCAATGCAGTCTCGTTTTCGTTCTTTTCTTTATTTGGGAAAGTTACACACATTTACCTTCATTCTGCTGCATCCTACGTGCATGAGGGGTGTAAGCTCTCTGGGCAAACTTGCTGCATTTGAATCCCATTTGCAACATGATTAATTGTGTAACCTTCAATAAGTGATTAACATCTGTTGCCTGATGGATAAAAATACTGTTAATATCTTAGGGTAACATACTTTACAGAAAGTGCTAAGGATAATACCTGCCAAGTAGCTTGTATTTTCCACTAAAGATTCTTATTCACGCTGTTTCACAGCTCCTCTGATTCCCCACGTTTCCCCTCCATCTGCCACATAACCTAGGTGCACTAGAAAAACTTCTCCCCTTTCCCTCTATTTCTTTGGCACGGCTTAACCAACTAACCCTGGGAAAATCCCATGCTCACGCTCCGTGTTCCTTCAGCATGCTTCCCAGGGAATCACAAGGTTTCCTCTGAGGTCAGTAATTTTTCACTTCCTTTAAAGTAAACAAATGCGCATCCATTGTGTCTATTAAGTTACGTGGACACAAAGGTACAGAGGTGGCAAAGGGCGATTCCCTAAAATATATCAAGTAGGGAAGATGACCTTTAGAAAAACTTAATATTCTTGATTTTTAACAGAAAATAAGCCAGAAATATCTGTGTCATCCTTGCAGTTAATCTCCCAAGACACTAATAATTGAGAAACTTTCAAAAGTCTATTCTTTGAAAAATAGGATAGCATTTCCAAGTTTTCACAGATGATTATGAAAAGTTTTCTGCTGCAGTCAAATTAAAGCAGTATTTTGGTTAAGTATTATAGTAAATGAGAGCTGTTCAGAGACACTCAATTGTTTTTGTTTTTGTTTGGTTACTGGGAAAAGTAACAGAAGGCTCACTGCCATCTCATGAATGTGACCTTCTCCCAACAAGTAAACTAGTTTGCAGCGGAATTGGTACATTATGTAGATTCTGTACTATCCATGGCCTGATATAGAGATTAAACAGCAAATGAGTGTTTGCCTTTGCAAAATATGAATATTGCACTGTGGTCCTATAGGTCTCTCGTGTCTTTCTTCAGCCTCACTTGTTCTGGACTTTTCGGAGTCTAGTTAATAATATCACTGTCTATTTGATATTAGCGCTGCTACCAGGACTATTTATGCTAAATTAGTATATGTGCCAAAGTTATTACAGTTTGCTTCTGAAATGAAAATGAAGCCCCATAAAGTCAGCTAACTGTGGAGAATATTGCAGTATATCGCTGTCAATGAATCATAAAGTCCATACTCTCCGTAATGCATTGATCAACTCAAGACATCGAGGTTTTCATTTGCATGATAGATGAACGTGTAATGCTCCCGAGGCTTTCCGTTGTTAGCATGTCCCCTAGCTGTTGCTAGCTGATAAAATCTGCTACTGTGTATTTGATATTTAGATATGTGTCAGTAGCTATAAACCTTGGAAATATCAGAATATCAGATGCTACTTCTCTTTATTAAAATCAAAATGAAAAAAAGACTTGGAATCTGGCAGATACATACCCATAGATGTAGGAGTTTTTTGGCTACACTTTTCATTTCTTCAATGTGTGTTACATGGTTACCCATGAAATAAATAATTAGCTCCCTTGCACTTAAAATGCAATTTGACATTAAATTTCACAACATGTTGACTTAAATTCCATTTAACTATTTAATATGCCTGTTGTACAAATTTACCTATCTTATTTGTATATACTTCCCTTCAAAAAGGAAACAACAAGCAAACAAATATACCCCTAACTAGCATAAGCTTTATATTGGACCTGTACCTTTAACACATATTGGTTGTTTTTTTTAATTTTATCTTTATTGTCTTTTTTCCATTACCCTTTAGTGCCCGTATACCCTCCTCCCCCCAGCTTTTGGTGATGGCAATGATGTTGTGGTGTTATTATTTTTTTTGTTACACTTCAACTTTTAATGTAATTTAAACAAAAATTAAGTGAATGAAGAAATGTATTCAAAAGAAAATCTCCAGATCACCTCACCAAGCAAGATGGGCCATTCGCCTCGGCGAAACATGAGTTTTACAGTTTAAAATTCTGAGTTTAACAACAGGTACACATAACTTGAAAACATTAAATAGTCCTTTATATTCTTGTCTATATGTCCTCAGCTGATACCTCTCATGGTTATTTTTGGGGGGATGGATACCCTTAGATTCTAGATAGACAATATTCCTCTGACAATGATTTATTCACTGAACTTGGTTTTAGAAGATCCAAAAGTTCTCAAATAATTGCACCCCTCCTTCCTTCGCAGTGGATAATTTTTTTAGAAGACTTTATTTAGTTTAATACAGAGGGGAAGGGAGGCAGAAAGAGAAGGAGAGAAACATCAATGTGTGGTTGCCTCTTGTGTGTCCCCTACCGGGGACCCTGCCCACAACCCAGGCATGTGCCCTGACTGGGAATTGAACCGGTGACCCTTTGGTTTGCAGGCTGGCACTCAATCCACTGAGCCACACCAGCCAGGGCTCTGTGAATAATTTTTTAATGGATTTCATAATTTGCTTAAATATTAAAATATGCTAGCTGCACTTGTTAGGGAATCAATCCCTGTCCACAATAAGCCTTGGAGTAATTGCACCAAACTTCTTGGACAAAAGCTGGGAAACAATCCTCTTTCCTGCACAGGAAGACCTAAAGTTAATTATAAGCAAGCCACTTTCCCGAATGAACAGTGAGTCTTCACTTGGGATGTACAAAAGAAACAGGAAAATAAAAAGTGATCTCAGAACAACTGCTGATCATGTTTGCAGATGTGTTGAGCAAAAGAACAGGCTGCTGACCACACACCCATCTTTAGGGATCTGCACCAGTATGGTGCCCTTTGTCAGATGTGTTTGCCAATGTCTCCCTGCCTATTCACACAATGCACTGAAATTCTACTTTCATGTTTGCCTCACTACTGTGAATCTTACTGAGCCAGAATTGGGTTATATTCATCTCTCTAACTCTAGTATGGAATGCAATGCCCAACACATAGGAAGGGCTTAACTGTGATTTAATGAAAAGACAGGAAGTACTCTTGCTAAACTCCAAGTCTGCTCTTAACTATGGTATTTACTCCAAAAAAATGACGCTTTGCTAAAATGTATCTGGAATTCGAGATAATGAAGTCACTTTCAAATGAAAGGTTATAGAAGCGTTGACAAAAATACAAGCTTTTATAAAAATGAACACATTAGGTTGGATGCCGCTGGCTGCCAGCTGCCGTGGGATCCTGAGATTTTATTTATTTTCAGGGACTTCCGGCCAAGATGGAGGCGTAGATAGATATGTTATGCCTTCTCGCACAACTAAAAGAGGGAAAACAACAATTTAAACTCAAAAAACAACCAGATCTGACAGAAAATTGAACTGTATGGAAGTCCCACAACCAAGAAGTTAAAGAAGACACAGTCATCCAGACCGGCCCCACCCCCACAGGCAGCTTCGCAACACAACAAATTGGGTTGCCCCTCCCTGGTGAATATCTAAGGCTCCGCCCCTTAAAGTAACAGGCATGCAGAGAAAGGGAAGGATGGCCCAAATGAAAGAGCACATCAAAACTCCAGGAAAAATACAACTAAGCCACGAAGACATAGCCAATCTATCAGATGCACAGTTCAAAACACTGGTAATCAGGATGCTCACAGAATTGGTTTAATTTGGTCACAAATTAGATGAAAATATGAAGAATACACTAAGAGAAATGAGGGGAAATGTACAGGGAACCAATAGGGATGGGAAGGAAACTGGGACTCAAATCAACGGTGTGGACCACAAGGAAGAAAAAAACATTCAACCAGAAAAGAATGAAGAAACAAGAATTCAAAAAAATGAGGAGAGGCTTAGGGACCTTAAGGACATCTTTAAACATTCCAACATCCAAATTGTAGAGTTGCCAGAAGAAGAAGAGGAAGACCAAGGAATTGAAAACTTATTTGAACAAATAATGATGGAGAACTTCCCAAAGCTGGTGAAGGAAATAGACTTCCAGGAAGTCCAGGAGGCTCAGAGAGTCCCAAAGAAGTTGGACCCAAAGAGGAACACACTAAGGCACATCATAATGACATTACCCAGGATTAAAAATAAGGAGAGAATCTTAGAAGCAGCAAGAGAAAAGGAGACAGTTACCTACAAAGGAATTCCCATAGGACTGTCAGCTGACTTCTCAAAAGAGACCTTGCAGGCAAGAAGTGGCTGGAGAAAAATATTCCAAGTCATGAAAGGCAAGGACCTACATCCAAGAATACTCTATCCAGCTAAACTTTCATATAGAATGGAAGGGCAGATAAAGTGCTTCTCAGATAATGTCAAGTTCAAGGAGTTCATCATCATCCAGCCTTTATTATATGAAATGTTAAAGGGACTTATATAAGACATGGAAGGATATCAACAGGGGAGTGGGAGGGGGAGAGAGGGGGAGAAAGTACAGAGAATAGGTAGCGTAAACGGTAGGTAGAAAATGGACAGGGGGAGGTTGAGAATAGTATGGGAAATGTGGAAGCCAGGGAACTTACATGCATGACACATGGACAAAAACTAAAGGACGGGGAATGGAGGGGTGAGGGGGGGAGTAGAGGGGGGAAAATGGGATAACTGTAATAGCATAATCAATAAAATAAATAAAAAAATGAAAACATTATACACGGCCAAGATATTGTCAAGTTAGACATATTATTTTCTTCAATACTCTACCTCATGAATATGAATGCACAGTAAGAGTTTCTAAGAAATTTCTGCCTTTTGGCATAGTTTACTTTCTAAAGTTTTAACATGACAAAAATTGAAGTTCTGCGTAGGTGTTTCTGTTGTCCCTGAAGAATATAATGACAGTATGTTTGTTCCTTATTGAATGGTTCTTCTAAATCTTTCATTTCCCAAGAGTTGTACACACAATTACCCTTACTGTTATTCTTTATGGCAACTTGCTTTCAAGTACTTTGGCCCGTAGCTACATTTCGTGGGAGAGTATCAAACTGCAACAATATCCACATGAAATTCTTAATAGCGATTCTTGACAAAAACACCAGGTAGGGACAATGCCAGCTTGACACTGAATGAGAAAAACACTTCAGTACCTATTGTATCGGCAAGTTTCCATATAGACTACGGAACAAAGACGTTGTTAGCGACCGTGAAGTTCCTCACCAAATGAATTCCGTCTTCATTGTTTGTACACATCTTAACAGCTCTTTAAATGTTTTATTTCCATAATGCAGGAAGGAGAGGTTATTTAAAATCATCTTTGGAAATAGAATCAGTAACTAGGCATTTTTTCAAAAAGTCTCCTCAAAGAAAGTTGTACTTTTAAGTGGTTTTCTCTACTCATCTCCATCCCATAGAAAGCTCAAAGTCGCTGTCAAAGTAATTAATTAATTTGTACCAAACAATGGTGTTCCAATCGAGGGCAATATTTAGTTAAGAGATTATTGTATAAGCACGGAAGTAATGGTAGTTAAATTGCTAGATATTATTTACTTTTCATGAGAAGCTATATTGATCAGTATTTAAGTCTGAGCATTGGAAATGTTTTCATTTCTCCCAAAAAGCAATTTTTTTTATTTCTCCCAAAAAGCAAAGTAGTGACCAGATGAGACAATTCCCTTCAGTTGAAATGGGATTGGAAATACAGGAATTTATCCAGTGTTTTCAAAAATGTTAAATAAGGGGGAAGGGTTTATCAGGAACATGTATGAAGGACACATGGACAAAACCGAAGAGGGGTAAGATCAAGGGTGGGGACTGGGGATGGCGGGGTGGGAGGAGGTGTCGGGGGAAAGTGGGGACAACTGTACTTGAACAACAATTAAATATTAAAAAAATGGGCAAAAGACTTGAACAGACACTTCTCCAAGGAGGTCATACAGAGGGCCCAGAGACATATGAAAAGATGCTCAGTATCACTAGCCATCAGAGGGATGAAAATTAAAACCACAATGAGATACCACTTCACACCAGTCAGAATGGCATCATCAACAAATCAACAAACAAGTGCTGGCGAGGATGCAGAGAAAAGGGAACCCTAGTGCACTGCTGGTGGGAATGCAGACTGGTGAAGCCACTGCGGAAAGCAGAATGGCATTTCCTCAGAAAACTAAAAATGAAACTGCCTTTTGACCCAGCAATTCCACTGCTGGGATTATACACTAAGAACCCTGAAACACCAATCCAAAAGAACCTATGCACCCCAATGTTCATAGCGTCATTATTTACAATAGCCAAGTGCTAGAAGCAACCTAAGTGCCCATCAGTAAATGAGCAGATCAAAAATCTATGGTGCATTTACATGATGGAATTCTACGCAGCAGAGAGAAAGAAGGAGCTCCTACCCTCTGCGACAGCATGGATGGAACTGGAGAGCATTATGCTAAGTGAAATAAGCCAGGTAGTGAGCAACAAATACCATATGATCTCACCTTTAATTGGAACCTAAACAACAAAAGAAAAAAGCAAGCAAAATACAACCAGAGACACTGAAATTAAGAACAATCTGAGAGTAACCAGAGGGGAGGTAGGAGGGGATAATGGGCGGAAGGGTTTTCAGGAACAACTATAAAGGACACATGGACAAAACTAAGGGAGAGGGTGGAAGCAAGGGAGGGAGGTGGGATGGCTGGGGTCGGGGGGGAGTGGTGGGGGGGTAAATGCAGACAATGGTAATTGAACAACAATAACATAATTTTTAAAAAAATAAGTCACAAAAATTAAATAAAACAGGAAAAAAGAAAAGAAAAAAACAGAAAAATGTTAAATATTGCATATTTCACAATAAGATTGTAATTAATTTATGTTTATAGGCTTTCTTATTGGAACTCATAGTACTAATGGTTAAATGCCATTTAAAACCTAATTTCACTAATAATTGTGAAACATATAGAACTATCTTGCAAATACATTTAGAGCACCTTCAAAAACTGTCACCGATGAGAATACTGAGTGAGACATAGCATGCGTTTCACAGATTAATACATTTTCTTCCTCAACCTCTGAACCAGTGTCTGGAATTATTCATGGACATAACTGCTTTAGAGCTCATTGTAGTTTCTTAAATGTGACCTTTTATGCTGAAATGAGTTTAGTTCTATTAAAAAATGGATTAATGTGAAATGGGATGCGTGTATATTCTTTAATAGCCATAAGAAGCAACAAAAAAATTAGTGCTTAAGGAGACCTTTAAAGGGAGCGGGAGACGGGGGTGTGAAAACAGCGTGAATTAGGAAATAAAACTCTTCAGCTCCACAGCTTCCCCGGTTATGTTCTTCCAAAACTATATCAATTTGTGTTTTCAAAAAGGTACATCCAGTACTTTTGCAGTTAATATTGGCTCATCATAATCATGATGCCATGCATCTGCTTTTTCCTAAGAATTTCCTTTTATCTGCTTTTTCCTAAATATTTCCTTTTTGCACAGCCTGCTGTGTCGTTCTGTTCCTGTAATTAATGAGCTTTCCTCACCTTGTGATTAGCTAATTTTCACTTAATTGCTTTATAGTGATAAAGTGCATCTGGCATTCTTTCCCTATAAAGATGAGATTTTTTTAATGCAACCAATCTTTATCTTGGAGAGCTGAGAATCATGCATTACATTAGGGGGGTGGCTGGTCCCCTGGGATTGAAAAGCCCACGGTTTCAATGGAAGGTTTAAAAGGCTCTTCTCAGTCTCCTGTAAAGCTTCTCTGGAAAACAACATTTCCCAGGAAAAAGGGGCAATAACAACAATATTATACAAAATTTGTTTCTTCTTCAGGAACTATTGCTGTGAGATCTTTTTCATGCTACGACCTGTTTCACTACTTCCATTATCTCGTCAGCAAATGTTCAAACATTTTGAACTGCATAATACAATAACTAAATACATTCTAAATGATTTATTATTATTATTAAGGTTTTGCCTGTAAGGGGACTAGCTCAATCCTGGTATTTAAAAAAATATATTTGTGAAACTACTCCCTTCACCAAACTTTTCAATCACATTAATGCCAACAACACAAACCACTAACTTTTAATTTTTCAAACAGGTGACTCAGGAATATTGAAAATTCTCAATTTGTTATATTTGTATATTTAATGTTAGTTTCCCTGGTTTAAGGAGCAAATGACTCCATGATCACTCAGCTATGTAACTGACATTTTTCTCTTGACATTTGAGGTAAAATAAAAACTTAAGGACTATATAATCTGAGCCTCTAACTTTGTGGATTCTCTAATGTATACTTCTAAATAAACTGAGTAAAACCTGTTCCCTTCGAATATGACTCATTAATTCTCATTAGTGCTTAATGCCTTTAAAGAATACTTAGCGCAGCTGCCTTTGAAACTCAGCATTTAGCAGTTGGTAATGGGACTGGACTCTGCCCGAGACCTCAAGATGGGCAGAGCTTGGGTTTTGTGCAATAAATGTTGCCGCTGAGGTTTGATAGGCTCTTTTTATTATAAAAATGGCAACTTGAAATTACTTACTGCCGTTTGTATAGTTAGAAACTTAATTATAATCACTAGCTATTAGAGTTTCATTTAAAAATGACAGAATGTTTCTTGTTTTAGTTGTAAAATCTCAACTTTTGATGTCATTTCAACTTCAGAACAGTTGGAACTGCAGCTTCATGACTAGAAAATTGCCAACAAGAGCCCCCCTGATGAATAACACAATTGCAAAACACTGCACGGCACCCCAGTCTGACCGGTTTCATAGAAAGGATGATGAGTTATAGCCTGTTAGTATATTAGCAGGAAACACAAGAAGACTTTGTTGGATGGTGTTTCCTTGGTGTCAAAACTAGGTATAATGAATTCGATCACTATGAAAGGAATATTTCTTCTGGTGCAATACAAATTATGATCACGCAGTGACAAGAAGGGACCACTGCCCTCTCAGGTGACATCAGACGGTTCAGGCTGTGGAAGAAGCTTGGCCGAATCACACATTTCAGAAAAGGTTTTAGATGCCAATGTCTGTGAAGGAAAGGGACAACAGAGCTGCTAGTGCAACATCAACACTATCTGTATAAGGAAATAGAACATTTTATCCGTGCTCAAAATCAGAAACCCAACGATGATGAAAGGTCTCTGACCCTTTTCAGCAAGTTGCATTTTTCTTAATCTGCAATTGCCATCGTAATTGCCATCATGCCGTCGCCAAGACTTGGAAGCAGCTCACGTGTCCATCAGCAGAAGAGTGGATTAAAAAGTCGTGGCACATTTTCACAATGGAATACTACTGCAAAGCAAGACATATATTTCTACAATTTTCATTATTCATTTTAACATCAATTATACTGACATCTTTCAAACTTGTGTTTCCGTTATTGTTGCATAATTTACCTTTTTCAGTTGTAGAAAAGGAAAATTATCAATACTTCATCCTGTGACTAAAGCATTCATAAGGAAATTTGGAAATGAAGGCAATATCTGTTTGTTAATTATTATGGAGAGTATACTATTAAGTATATTTGTCCAGTGAAAGAAGGTACCCTCTCTTGTCCCACATGCCTGATATTTGTTGAAATAAAGCAAGCAGAAGTTGAGGGGTATCTGTCAGCATCAATGGGCACAATTTGGAATATTACAATTAGAATTTCAAAAAAAAAGAATTAGTTACTGACATTTGTATGAGACACAGTGGTTCTGTGATAAAATTTGGTGTATAAAGCTCTCTGTAGTCTTTTCTAAAGGATTATACAAGAATACTTCGTGAAAGCGTTCAGAGGCTTGTTCGAAATGCTGATCTCTGCCACACTTCAGTAGACCCGCCGCTCCAGAACGTCTGTAAGTGGTGCTGAGGATACGCCTCTCAGTACAGTGCCCAGTGATTTCTACGCTGAGTCTTTCAAGTGCCTGTGTTACAGGGGAGGGAGATGGCCCAGCAGTTTGGGTTTACACAGCTATTCAGTGAAGGATCTTTACTTATATTTCTCCAACAATTTCCACCATAATGAATAAAGCCTAGGGAATTTTACTCATTTTCACAGGCCACATAAACATTTCACAGAGGTAATTAATTTGGAGCATGACTAGAAAAAGAAAAATCAGCTTGGTTCATAATTGTTTACCAATAAGTACTTATTAAATAAATGAATATAATATAAACAAATTTGTTTTATTAGTGTTATTATTGGTATTCAATCTTGTCATTTATCGTCAACACAAGACATTATCTCCAGTAATAAAGAAACAGTCCTTTCCCAAGCATTTACCATGGAGAATTCTGGAAATGTGGCCAGCTAAATTAAAGGACATAATTTGTCCCAAACAGAAATGCTAGAAAAAAATGTTTTCTCATTTATTAGCTTATTTTGAACTTCCGTAAATACCTTTCACTTCAGTGCATTTCTTTTGTATTTTTCCCCTTAAAACAAGTTGATAAATCTGCATAAGTATTACTGTTAATATGTAATATTAGATAAAAAATATTTCTGTCCTAGTACTTGGCTGGAGAAATGGAGCTACTGAAAAACAGGAAGGTAACGAAACTGGTGTTCCTGAGTCATACAAAAACAGTTCTCTCAAAGGAAAAACAATTTTCTAACATATGTTCACTAGATTCAGGTTTGACACATTATAAATTACAGAATGGCATATTACTAATATTTGAAATAATACTTTCTTCTTGGCACACACTCACATTTCCAAGCTTTCCGGGCTTAAGTTAATTACATCTTATTTCTGAGACTACCCCGTAAAAAGCTGCCAGTCTGATCACAGTGACTCGATTAAGTTATGTGTCACAAACATAACACAATGCAAGATAGTGACCCGATGCAAGACGGATGAAGCCCGGAATCACCATGTGGATGGAAGCTGACAGCTAATGGAAAACTCGCAGTTTTCCCTGGATGTCGATGTGAAGCCAGTTGTATTTTGGGATTTATCTGTTACCATCGCTATCATAAACTTATTGAACGGAAATGAGTTCTTTGAAGTGGCGAGGTGCCTCAACAGAACCGTAAAATACGTCACTTTCAGAGTCAGGCAGCAAGCAAGGTCAGTCCCTGATTTGGAGGCTGAAGAGAGCAAGACCCGCGCTGCTCAGTGGCTGGTGCCTGCTCTCACTTGGAAGGGAAACCAGATGCCCGCTGAGCAGGCAGCGCTAAACACTCAGGCACAGCGTGTCTGGTTTTTATGTTCTGCATTCAGCAAGTATTAAAAGAGATCAGCGGAGAAAAGAATTGGCCAGTTGGCAAGCAAAAATAACCTGTTTACTTCAAGATCTGCATAAAGCAGAATTCTGGAAGTTATTTTCATACCATGAAGGTATAGTAGTAAGACTGCTTCTCCATCAATCCAAGGAAGTCAAAAGGAACTTAGTCTTAGATTCTAATTAATAGTTTAAAAGTAAAAAATAAATCATTAAAATTTACGACTATGTGCCTGGCTGGTGTGGCTCAGTGGATTGAGCACGGGCTGGGAACCAAGCAGTCCTGGTTCGATTCCCAGTCAGGGCACATGCCTGGGTTGCAGACCAGGTCCCCAGTGGGGGCCATGTGGGAGTCAACCACACAGTGCTGTTTCTCTCCCTCTTTCTCCTTCCCCTCTCTCTAAAAATAAAACAAATAAAATCTTAAAAACAAAAAATTTACGACTATGTAATGTGACCACTAAGGAACAGAAGACTTAACCCTTAAACTTAGGAAAGTTAAAATGCAGTTGAAAAACAAAAATTAAAAGCAAGTTTTTATAATAATCAGAAACATGTTGAACTCAATCATTGTACATTTCGTTGCATAAAGTGATGAGCAAATTATTAGATGATGTGCTTCTAAGGGTATTAAGAACCCAAAAGTAACAAATCACTAAGAACAAAGCTAGTATAAGTTGCATAGTACATATTGAGAGATTTAGGGTAAACGGTATCTAAAAGATATAAATTTATCTCAGAGGTAGGTTTTGAGCCGTGTTTATCAAGGTGATATGCATGAATTGGAAGAAGCTAAGTAACCAGAGGAATTATCCATTCTTATAGTGGACTAGAAATCTAACCCATCAGCACAGACAGTGGGGGAGGGGGCGGTGTGGCGATGGTGGGGTGGCCAGGGCAGCAAACAGCAATGAGAAAAAATATGGGACAACTGTAACTGAACAACAATAAAAAAATAAAAATATACATAAAAAAGAAATTTAGCCCTGGGTGGTGTGGTTCAGTGGATGGAGGACTGGCCTGTGAACCAAAGGGTCTACAGGTTCGATTCCCAGTCAGGGCACATGCCTGGGTTGTGGGCCAGGTCCCCAGTAGGGAGCGCAGGAGAGGCAACCACACGTTGATGTTTCTCTCCCTCTCTTTCTTCCTCCCTTCCCCTCTCTAAAAATAAATAAGATCTTTAAAAGAAGATATTTAAAAATATTGACATCTCAGTGGAGTCAACTAGAAACATGTGAATCCATTCACCTAATATTAGTGCGTCATCAAAGTAGTGGATAAAGAAAAAAATGGTTAATATTTGCAACCATACCTACCTAGTCAGGCA
The DNA here is from genome assembly GCA_004026765.1 of Micronycteris hirsuta. Taxonomy (NCBI): domain Eukaryota; kingdom Metazoa; phylum Chordata; class Mammalia; order Chiroptera; family Phyllostomidae; genus Micronycteris; species Micronycteris hirsuta. The sequence goes on from PVJI01013773.1 coordinate 25,742, forward strand.
TTAGTTTGCAGTGGGAGAAAGCTGTAAAATGAAAATATAGGCAAATATCTATAGCCCCAAACTCCACATTCCCATTCTAAGATACTTTGAAATCACCTCCGACCAGACCCTGCCATGTCGAAAAAACTAAGAGGGGTTAATTCTCTTGAAGTAATTGTCGGTTCTGTCATCTCCTCTTTATTAGTGACAATGCAGCTTTACCACCTGGGCACCGACCTGGCTCGCTGTCTGTGATTAAAATGATTCACCAGGAGCAGCTTATCGCCGATAGGGTATATGATAAGTACGCGGAAAGCGCTACACGAAGGCACTTAAAGAGACAGACAAGACTCTGAGTAACTCTGAGTCCCCTTACACCGCTTTCCTCATGAGTCCTGTAGCTGCTGCCTGACATCACGCTTGTTTCACGAAGACATTTGTGCCTGCAGGCACACTGTGTGTCCTATCCAAATGATCTTCCCTTCATGCGCATGCTCACCAATTGCTCCCCATTTTCGGGCTGAGGCATGACTCCCATAGGGAGGCCAGCCAGGTACTGAAGCATGTACACAGATATGATTGTTTTGCATGTACATTTTACCACGCTGTATTTCAGTTTTCTATGTGTTTGTCTCTCACTCAGCTCTGAGAGTTCCGAAAGCAATGACCATATCTAATTCGTCCGAAGAAGCCCAGTTCGTCGTTGTGTCCAGCACAAAGTAGGTGCACACTAAAATAGAATTCTGAATATTCATGAGAGACAGTGGGCACAAAAAAACCTGAATTCACAAGGGCTCAAGGCTGACTCTCTTTTCTCTCGTTCATACTGTTTATCTGGGAAAGCAGTATGATTCAGGTGTTGGGAACACAACTGTAATTAATCAACAAAATACTGTAGGCAGCAGTGTAGCCCTAAATACAGTCATAATATTGTCATAGCTAGGAATGGGCTTGGAGGGAACCACCCGGGAAAGTACATGATTTTATAACTGCTTTGTTGTACCTCTGAAACTAACACAGAATACTACTGAATATAAACTCTTATTTAAAGAAAAATGTATGCCCTACAATTAACCCATCTAAAAGTCTATTTCTTCCCATTAGGGAATGTATTAGTTTGCAGTTTGACCTCTGGTAGCTTTAAAATGTACACCACTATGAAAAATGTGTGGTGTACTTTTTATGAAAAATGTACAGGTAAAGGAAAAAATAATTTGTAAAATAGGTAGGAGTTAAATTAGGCCACGCATGGCCCAGTTTCTTCCACCCTTTAAAAAACTCACAGTCTGTCCCGTATTAATCAAATACCAGGAGATACAGGATTTCGAGGGAAGAAACTACCTAGGTACTAAATGCCATTCGCGTGCTACTCACCTGATTCCAGAGAATCAGAGGTGCCTTGTGTAGCAGTCTTGTGTGAATGAGTATAAAGCTTGAATAAATTGCTCACAGAATCCATGCTAAGCTAATCCCCCAGTGGTGGCCAGTGATCGCATCGATGTGCAATGCTTCGCCAGCTCATGGGCTTCACACACCTCAGTAAATGGGTCAATGGGGGCATCTGTCTATTTTTTTAAGAAAAAAATACTTCTCTGGATTTAAGCTAAATGCCATGTAATCACTGCCATACATATAAATGGTACAGTTACTGCAGCTTCTTATTAGCAAAGTCTCATTCACGTACAAGATTTCTAAAAGTTCAAGGCATCGAGATTGTGTATGCTATATTCGTCTTATTAATCAGCCACTATTGAACGTTCCAAAAGAAACAACTTCCTTGTTTGCTTTTCAGTTATCTAAAATAATGATAATATTTGTACATTTTCAGTCATTGAGAGACAATCTCATGCATTGTAAGTCTTCAATAGCACATTTCATAAGGTGTGAAAATCAAATACATTGGTAATTATGAGAACAGTTGTTCATCGCATCTCAATCATCCTATTATTGTTATTTTAAGTAAATATGTATATACTGAATCAGGACAAGCTACTGTGCAGAAAATAAGAGTAAATAAAAGGTATTTCTTCCATTGTTATTTACAACTTTATCATTAAGCTTTTCTTGCTTTTCATGTTTTACATCATTATGCATTTATACATTTTCTGATCTGTTCACTTTCTATATATTTGGTGTCTTAAATACTTGAGCCACAAAGGACATTTAATATTCGCTTTATTGTTCTTAGTCCTTTTGTTACCAAATTCCTGATACCCATTGAGGGAAGAACAAAAAAGGGGGAGGTTTAAGTGGCAGAATAAGTGTTCTAATGTTTGCCATAATCCCTCATATTAAATCATCAAAACAAGACAGCAGAAAGGAATGGGCTAGACAGGGGAAGATTTATAGTCTTTCTTCCCATTTTGGCGCTGGTCGGTGAAATGAGCGCACGTACACAAGTAAATCTCTGGCCCTCGATGGCTCCTCCTTATTCACCTGGGTTGTGGTAAAGCTTCAATTGCGGATGACCAGTCTATGGGATTAACAGTTTGCACTAGGAAAAAAAAAAGCCAGGGGCTGTTTGCATAATGTAAGGACACCTAACTTAGCATTTTAAACTACTACTATTATTATTGTTATTATAAATCAAAATACATATGAGATAATGAGCTAGAAAAGCAATAAAGAGTGGGGAATAAAATAGCAGAGAGTATTCATGAATTAACCATCTATATTTGGACAGAAGTCAATGATATCATTTGAACGTGCATGTCTACTTTTTTGGCAAGCTCCCATCCTATGTTATAGGGTAATTGTGAGTGTTTATAAAGATGCAGTTGATATTATGACATTGGACTACGAATGGCCCAATACATAATCAAGGAAAGAGTCTGCAGGATTATAAAGACTTGTACTGAACATACACATCTTGAAAATACATATATTATTATGTTCCTCTAGTAACTACAGGGCTTCCATGTCCCACAGAGGTGGGGGTGGGTCTTGAAAACAACAGAAATGTGATGAGAGATAAAACATTGTGGGGAAAAAAATCAAGAGCACTGACGCCTATGTAAGGTGATATGCAGTCTTCCTTTAAACCAATTACATTCTGGCGGTAATCAGCGCTTTCTTCCATCTGGAAACAGAGGTAACTTTCAGTTCTAGGGTTCTATATTACTACCTTGGAATTAAACAGTGCCTTTCCCCAAAAGGATTTAGTTCCTTGTTTCTCCTTTTCTGAAAGTCCTGAGAAAGCATTTATCTAACAAACCTTACCACCTCTCCTCCCCATAAGGAGAAAAGAGACAAAAATGACCAAATATTTCTCCCCTATTCCTTGTTTTTCATAAGTATGCATTGGAGCGGGGCAAGAAATCCTATTACATCCAAGTCAGCAGTCACACAGTTACTTAACCAATTACTTTTCAAGGTTATATTTGGAAGCCTTTGCTGTGAGTGATCTCTACTCTGCTTTGTCTAAGAGTTGGAAATGAAGAAAATAACAGATGACTTTTAAAAAAAATTTTTTAAGATTTTATTTTTAGGGAGGGAGAAAAAGAGGGAAACATCAATGTGTGGTTGCCTCTCGTGCATCCCCTACTGGGGACCTGGCAACCCAGGCATGTGCCCTGACTGGGAATCGAACCAGCAACCCTTTGGTTCACAGGCTGGCACTCAATCTACTGAGCCACACTAGCCAGAGCAATAACAGATGATTTTATACTTTGTTAATCTCTTCTTCATCTATATTCATCAGATATTGTTTTTCCCCTAATAGCTTTATTAAAGTATAATTAACATATAGTAAACCCCAAGTATTGAAAGTATACATTGTAGCCCTAGCTGGCGTGCCTCAGTGGATTGAGTGCCAGCCTGTGAACCAAAGGGATGCCGGTTCAACTCCTAGTCAGGTCACAAGCCTGGGTCGTGGGCCAGTTCTCCAGTAGGGGGAGCACGAGAGGCAACCACACATTGATGTTTCTCTCCCTCTCTTCCCCTCTGTCTAAAAATAAATAAACCTTAAAAAAAAATAAACCAATGTAACCTCAATTTAAAAAAGAGAAATATTTAGCCCTGGCTGGTGTAGCTCAGTGGATTGAGCGTGGGCTGGGAACCAGAGGGTCCCGGTTCGATTCCCAGTCAGGGCACATGCCTGGGTTGCAGGCCAGGTCCCCATGAGGGCCATGTGAGAGACAAACACACATTGCTGTTTCTCTCCCTCTCTTTCTCCCTCCCTTCCCCTCTCTCTGAAAATAAATAAAAATAAAATTTAAAAAAAAAGTAAGGATATCTTTTAAAAAAAAGAGAGAGAGAAATATTTAAAGTCAAAGAATCCTAATCAGTTTCTGAAAAGTCCTAGCCATTTTTCCATCCATTCATTTATTATTTTATCAATTAATTTAAACACATATGTGGTAAATGCTATGCGTTGACACTACTAATAAGAGAGTAAAGAATACAGACACTACTTTCAGGTAACACTACAAAACGTGTTGGCAAGTCAGTACAGTCGCTTCCAGGTGTGGATGATCTAACATGAAGGAATCTATCCAGGCAATAAGACATAGAACAGGAGTGAAGAAAATCTTTTACCTGGAGTGATTAGAAAACGCCCGTCTGAAGATGGGACTTTCAGCTGAGACTCGAAGGATAAGACGGAAGGAGCACAGGAGAATAGAGTAAGATAATGCTAAGTGTTTGTCTGTCTCAATTTTGCTAAGGCTATTTCTTCACAGGAGACAAGCCAAAATTCCTATATTACAGTGCTTTCTATACTTTTGAGTCACTTGTTTTTTTGAGAATACAAGTTCTGGACACTCAAGAGAAAAGTGCCTATCTAAGTATTATAGGGAACCATTCTGTGAATGCAGCCCAGCCCCTGATGCGGAAAACCGACGGGGAGCGAGTTGGCACACAGGAGCCGAGCCCACGGATCAGTTCTCCCGTGGGGAATCAGGCCGCATTGTGCCTGGGCTGCCATGAGGCTTGCTTTTTGCTAAAACTCCCTCACCCTGGATGGAGGCAACAAACATTTACTGCTTATCTCTAAAGCAACTTCCTAAAGTCTGAGCTAAACCTCCCAAGTATGGAGTGTAACCAGTTCAACCACTTTTCCCCTGGATCTGTAACATCCTTCTCCTTGAAGTAATTAGCAACATTCTTTCCTTTGTTATCTGTAAAAGGTAATCACCTGCAGCGAACCTGTGCATAGTCAATGAGGACCATCCTCCATGTAATGTACCCAGAAAAGCAATAAACGCCTGTCCAGGTTGGGGGCCCTCTCTCTCACTTAGAAAGCAGCCATGCCGTCCCTTTTTCTCCTCAGGACTTCTGCAGTCCCTGTGCATTTGTTCATCACAGCCTCAACACACGGACCCCGCAGGCCGGAGTTCACATCAGAATATGCCTATACATTTTGTTGATTTCTGATACAAATACAGATATGATATTCCAGGTCACCAGTTGTTATGTGGACTGACTATCTGTGTTCCTCCAAAGTCCTTATGCTGAGAGTCTGGCCCTCGATGTGATGGCACTTGGACATGGGAAGTAATCCCTGCTGATGATGATGGTGGGGTCTTAATCCAGCGGGATTATTACCCTTATAAGAAAAGACCCCAGAGAGCTTGCTGTGTGTGTGTGTGTGTGTGTGTGTGCTGAAGACATCAGTCCATGGCATTTTTGCTATGACAGCCTGAGCTGACTAATTTCACCAGTCAAGCTTTCTAGTAGAAGAAGCTTAGGGAGAAAGAGAGATTGCATTCCAGGTATCGTTTGTCACTTTAAAATATTGAGGACTAGTAATGACACAGCCTTTCAAAAATTGCCTGTACATCTACCACTATTATTTTGATATTGCTATTTAGACACCATAAAAAAAATCACCTTTACAGCTAAGAAATCCTGAGGATATATTTTTGGATGGCTCATTGCAGAGTCTATACTATTTTCTAAATGCATCTTCATTTGCTTATTTTTCCCATTCCATGAGTAGGCAATATTGTACCTCTCTTATCCTCATTAACTAAAGATATTTGAACCACAATGAGAAGTGACTATTTTCCCTCATCGGTGCCTTCAGCTTTCACAATTCCCTGCCTATTCCAGAGCTACTTCTTCTGCCTAGATTGTGTTTCCCTCCATTCTCTACTTGGAGAATTCTACTTATTTTTGAAAGTCTAGCAAATACTACCTTCAGTGTGAGATCTTCTTCAGAATTTAGTTACCCTTGCTTTATATTTCCACAATAATTTAATTATTCTTCTGGTGTAGTACCTATATTAGGCTTCAATGTACAGAAACCTGAGTTTTGTTCACTATACTATAAACATTTCCTTTATTTTTTCAACCCCCAGAGGATACAATAATGCATTGTAATGAAGTAAGTGATTAATGATAAATGCTTGGTAAATGAAGGTACATATGAAGGAATAAACTACATATAAGTTACTGAAAAACAACTTGAGTTTCCTTTTTCTGTTTTTCATTAATATATGATTGAATTCTTTAAAATATCAGGTTTTTTGTTTATAGTCAATGAGACATGGTTCTCCATGAACTAGTGTCTAAAAAGTAGCTTCTTGTTTTTCATATTATAGGAACAAGTAAATGTTTTAAGAAGCCTAATTTATTTCATTTTGGGGGGAAAAGCAGAGAATGATTATCTTCAGGGTCACATTCAAATGCAATTACCACCTGAAGACTTTTTTTTCTAAAATAATTCACATCATTTGCGTACTCTCACTGTCTTAGCCATAAATATTACAAATAAAACAAAATTAGGCAACTAAAACTGAGCTCTGTAAGTCAGGAATGAAACTTCATATCTTTAAGGGAATTTAGAGACTTCAGCTTTCACAATTAGCTAATGACATTTTCTACTTGCTGGGTTTGCTATGCACCGTACAGTACACTATATTTTTACAGCTGCTATTCCAAGAACATCATGTATAGAGCGGTTTAAACCTCTCTTGCTTAATCTGTTTTAACCTCATATATTGATCATTGGCCAGCTAATTCCAGGATGCAAACGAAGTTCTACCAGGCACTGGGGGAGGACCACCCACTCGTATTACTTAGTTTCTGAGTAATTAACATCATGGTATGATTCACTAAGGATAGGACTCGGGGCATCACCGAATACAAATGTCCTCAACAGATGATTTGCCATATGGTTTTGCATTCTTCCACAATGAATAGCATCCATATGATTAATCAGAAGGCATAGAACCACCTCATACTGACTCAACTCTCAGTAAATGAGTAATATGCAACTTTGTAAGTGTAGCTGTCTTTCCATCGGTCATCCTCAAAAGGAGCCAGGGATGCACATGGCCGTCCTTTTGCATGTATTTTATTAGCTATACTGTGTTCAGGCGACATGACTTTTTAACAAAATATATTAGCTTCTAATAAATTATCTATAAATGGTGGTAGTTACAGTTTAATTAGGCAGAGCCTTATCACTGCTCTGACTAATAAAGTCTTAAGAACCATTTCAAATGTTCATTAAATGTTAAAATAAAATCTTTTTTTGTGTGTGAAAAGCTGTTGAATGACCTGGAGCAATAAGGAAAACAAAGCAAAAACACCACTTTACATGCCGCATGAACTGGAAATCAAATAATAAAACCATCCCTATATCAATTGCAAAATACTTTTAAATTGTCTCAACATGAAAACATAACATGACTTTGAAAAGCTAACTTATGAAGAGAAACTCTTTACAATGGAAAGTTTTACCCTGTAAAACTAAACTAAACTAAAATCTAAAGTAAAAATAAAATCACCTCTTGCTCTGAAGTTATTTCCGAAGAGAAATTTTCTGAAGGAATTTCTGAGAGAAACGCTGACAATGTGGCACAGGTCCAGCCATTGTTTTTCTTTTTACAGGGAACAGATTAATTCCGCCTCTTCTACCAACTAAACAAATCCAGAAAAAAGAAAATACATGAAACACTGCCTCTCAAGACACTGGGCATGAGGGAACAAAGGACTCACTTGTTCGAGGAGGGGAACAAAGCAGTTAAGTCCACTGAATGCTGAGCAGAATGTTGGCCGTGGGGACAGACCCCGGCCGCAGCCCAGGGACCTCTAGGAGTTGAGGAGATGGAACAGACAACCCGAGGGGACCAAGGCTGCGACCGTTCACAGGATGGAGCATTAGACATGCAGCTGCACAGAAAGATGACGCTGGAGATCTGCAGGGCGTTCCTCTCCAGTGTTCGTTGGGGCATCGTGCTACTTTGTTCTTGATTTATTTATATATTATTGAGTGTGTATCTCTGTATACTTTTCAGAGTGGTCACTGTGGTTATTGTAATACTACTTGGCCATAGAAAAAGAAGGCAATCTTACCATTTGGGACAGCATAGATGGACCTGGAGAGCACTACGCTGAGTGAAAGAAGCCAGTCAGGGAAAGACAAACACCATATGAGCTCACTCATACGTGGAATCGAATGAAGAAACAGAACATAAAGGAAAATAAAGGCAGACTCATAGATAGAGAGCAGATGACAGGTAGTGGCGGGTGGGGGGAGGGCTACACAGGGGAGGGACTGAGCAAAAAGGAAAAAGGACTCATGGACACGGACAACAGTGTGGGGATTGCTGGGGGAAGGGGGCATAAGTGGACTAAAAGGTAACGTAAAAAAATACAATAAGATTAAATTTAAAAAAAAAAGAAGTAAGCAAAATTGTAAGAAGTAACAACTGTTAGGGAACTTGACTTACCAGACCTGCCAATCTGATCTGGGCCAAGGCCCTGTTCAGTCCTCCCACGCATACCACAGGACCCCCACTCCCCTCCATGGTACCCCCTGTCCTCCACTCCATTCCCCTCTCGGAACCCTTCTGCTTTCCCTCTTCTCCAATGCCCTCCAACCCCGTTCCCCTCGATGGTCTCTGCCCCCCACATTCCCCTCCACAGACCTTCCTGCCCCTCCAGAACTCTGCACTGCCCGCACTCCCCTCCACTCTCTTCCACCTTCTATCGTACGTGCCTGTAAAAAAGGAAGGAAATCTTACCCTTAGTAACAGCACGGATGGACCCAGAGGGCATTATGCTCAGTGAAATAAGCCCGTCAGAGAGAGACATACCGTATGATCTCACTCATGTGGAATCTAATGAACAAACTAAACTGATGAACACAGTAGAATGAGAGGTGTGGACACATAGACCAGACAGGCAGCTATGTGGTGGGGGACGGATGAGAGGAGGGGAAGGGATGAAGCAAACACACACGCACACACAATCTATACAAAACACATTGACACAGACGACAGTGTGGTGACAGGCAGAGAGAAGGGGGCGGGGGTGGGGGTGGGTGGAGGTGGGCAGAGCGGGGATAGATGGGGAAGGAAGGAGCATTTGCTCGGGGAGCTGGGTGCATGGTGCAGGCTGCAGGGGGTGTTTTGCTGAGTTGTACACTTGAAGCCTGTATGGCTTTGTGGACCAATGTCACCCCAATAAGTTCAATAAAAATAAATATGTAGTTTCATCTATTGATATCAGATTTTTAGTATGTTGAGTAAAGTATGGAAATGTCGCTTCCATTTAGCTTCCTTTACCTTCCCCACTTTGCATATCATTGACTTTATATAATTTATATAACCCATGAGAAAACCCATAGTTCATTTATGTATCTCTATTCCCACTCTTTCAATCGTTCTTTTTCCTTCCTGATGCTCCAAAAGCATATCTTTTATCATCTCCACCCTCTTTAACAGACTCTCTTTAGCCTCCAATTCTAGGAGTGCCAGAGACAAATTCTTCTAGCTTCCCTTCATCGGATCTTTTTATTTCTCCTGTATCCCCAAAGGACAGTCTCGCTGAATTTTGGATTCAGGATGAATAGTTCCTTTCTTTTAAAAAATTTTATATACATATAAAATCTGTAACTTAATGAATATATAGTTGATACACAATATTATTTCAGGTGTACAATATAGTGTTCCAACATTTATACGTCTTGCGAGATGCTCACCACAGGAAGTTGAGTAGCCATATTCCGCCCTGCAAGGCTGTTACACCATTATGGACTCGCTTCCCCCTTTCCCTTTTTGCCCATCCTTCCACGCCTCCTCCTCTGTCAACCCTCAGTCTGCTCTTTGTTTCTATGAGTCTGCTTTTATCTCATTTGGCTTGGCTGTTCATTTTGATTTTTCGATTCTGCATATAGTGAAATCCTATGGTATTTGTCTTTCTCTGTGAATACCCTAAAGGACCATCCGTGCTGTCGCAAATGGCACGATTCCATTCCTTTTTATTGCTGGGTACTATGGTGTTGTGTACATACACCGCAGCTCATCTGTCCATTCATCTATGGCTGGGCACCTGGGTTGCTTCCACATGTCGGCTCCTATAAATAATGCTGCATTGAACACAGTGGGGTATGTGCATGTATGCATGTGTACACATATACTCATATACATACATAACATAGTACTTTCATTTTCTTTAGATAAATACTAAGAATTGTAGTTGCGGAGTTGTGTGGCAGTTCCCTTTTCAGTTTTAGAGGACCCTGCACACTGCTTTCCACAGCGGCTCCGCCAGTCTCCATGCCCACCCAGAGCGCATGAGGTCCCCCCTGTCCCCCGGCCTCACCAGCACACATTGTTTGGTGCCTGTTTGATAACAGCTGTTCTGGCTGGTGTTCTGTTCCCACACCGAGACGGCAGAGACACTCTACTGTTTGCCTCCACGATTTGTGATGAGAAACCCGTGGTCGTTGGGACTCGTGTTCTCCTATCAGCAAGGAACCATTGTTTTTCTGGCTGCTTTCAGAATATTTTTGTCTTTAGTTTGTTTTCATTTGCAGAAGTTTAATTATCATGTGTGGATTTTTGACATTATCCTATTAAAGTTCACTCACTGTTTTGAATCTGTAAGTCACTGTTTTTTTTTCCCCATGTTTGTGATGTTTGAAAGCAGTATTTCTCTGTATAGTCTTTCCACCCCTCTTCCCCTCTTTTGGGGGGTTCAAATGATATAAATATTGGATCATTTGTTACTTTCCCATAGGATATTGATGCTTTCTTATTTTTCCAGTCTGTTTTCTCTCTGTTTCTGAGAATAGGTGAATTCTATTATCTGTTCTCAAATTCACTGGCTCCTTTTTAAAGTCTATTAGCCAAAGAGTTTTTCTATGCCGTTATATTTTTGCTGTTCTACAATTCCCATTGTTTTTTAGAACTTTTCTCTCTTTTCCAAACATATTTGACTTTTCATTTGTTTCAGGAGAATTTGTAATTTACTGTTGAGTTATTTGTATGACTGTCAAAAATTGTCAGAATTCACGATCTGACTTCGTTACCATAACAGATTCAATGGAAAAAAATAGGGAAAACAAGACATGTTTAAAATCTTGCAATTATTAAGCCTGGCAATAAAACAAATAAGTAACACAATATTTATCATCATCATGCAATGAAAAATAACCAGAAGAAAATTATAAATTGTTCTTAATTCCAATGCAGAGGGTTTAACGCTTCAGTGGTAGCGTGAAATCTTGAGCGATTAGCATTCTTCTTAAAATGTGTCCATCTCCAAAACAGACGAATGTTTCGCTGGGTTGGATTCCAAGTGCGGAGCTAAGGGAGGGGGGACTGGGAGCATTCTCAAGGCGAGTCATCTGTGTGTGGGTGCAGGTGCATGTGCTCGGAGAACAAGATTGTGAAGAGCCTGTGAGATACTCAGATTCCACAGTGTTCTGTTGGAGCCAACGCTTGGCTGTATTATTTTGCAGAATGGCTTGTGCCCAAGGCGTCTTACTTTCTCACAAAAATGAGCCCGTGTGACTGAGTTGAGGAGATATAGTTTGACCTGTGTGGATAATTGGCTAATTTGGAGACTGTCCAGGGTACGCCAGTGGAATTGATTGAAGTGGTAAGAAACAGGCTTTCTGATTACGCGTTCAATCTGCTCATGCCAGAGGGGCCAACGGTGTCACGACAGCTATTTTGCTTCACATTCCACTGAATTGGTTGCTTAATAATTCCCTGGATAAATAATTTTATTTAAATCGATATAACATTTTCATATCTTAGCTATGGAATAAAGCATTTGACATAACTCCACTTGTAGTGAATCCTGTCTCACTTAACACAACAGAATTAATAACCGTGTTAATGGTTCTGTTGGTTTTAGAGTCAGATGGAAGCCTACGGTGCGTTAGCAACTTCACATGTGTAAGTGAAGGGCCTTTGAGATAAGCGTCACTGCATCTGTCCTGAGAGTCTGTGTGTCTGTGTGTCCTACGGGCTGGCTGAGCAGCTAGTGCCCTGAGGAGAGAAAGCGAGACCTCCGTGTCTGTTATTCGAGGCATCGCCAGTATTCTCGTGTGTGCAGTTATCTTCTCTTCCGTGGCGGTGCAGGAAAAGGGACAATACACTGTCAATCTTAGAAAAATAAACTTGTGCTCCATGTATTGCATGCACTTATATTTTTCTTTACTTTTTAAGCATGGTCAAATACAAAACAAAAAGAAAATTCAAAATTTTGGAAAATCAAAGAAGATACTTGAGAATAAATATTTAAATGACCTGACCATTTCCATCCTACTGATACTTTTAAAATAAGGGGATGACCTAGACTTATTTTTATGTCTGACCATAAAAAATGTTCCTAGCAAACTCTTGCAGCATTTGAACAGTGGGAAAATTTATATAATTAGCAGGTACTGTTTCAGATCTAGTTGACATTTGAGTTAGAAAAGCTACAGATACTCGAGGACTTGCCTCTGCAAGCTGAAAAAACTACATAATGTCAAATATATTACTTATGTTTAATTTAACTTCATAATTATAGCACTTTTGATGACTTTAAAAATGCATTTGCTAATTCATCTTTTCATCCTGACCACAGTACTGATCAGTGTTCATACCTCGCAGCTTACAGAGTTGCATTCTAATCAGAACTACAGTGAAAAGAATGTCACGCCCTGAGCATTATAAGGTAACTTCCTGAGCAAGCGGAACAAGAAGATGAAGAGACAGAGAAATGAAGAACTAGCACTTTCAGAATGAAAGTGTGATAAAAGCCCTTGGACTGAGAGTCCAATGGAGAGATTACAGTTACATATTCTGGCCTTGGGCGTGGATCTCATAACGTGAGTGTTATCACGCACGAGTTTCCAAGTCCACCCCCGCCTGGCAACCAGGACAGCAGCCCGTGGATTAGGAAGTACACTGTGTTCCCGGCGTCCTCTGACGCTGTCTTGCAGGAACCAGTCTGTCGTACTGGGTACAATGTTCTTAGAACTCACTCCATGTTATTCACACAAGCAATTTGGATCAAAGTGGTTGTTTGCCTGAAAACAGGGGGTTTATTGAGGAGATACTCTATGTCTTTGAGAGTACCAACATGCCACACCTAAGTCCACATGTCACGTGCTAGAATTGCTACAAAATTTAATGTCAATAATACAAGCCTAAAATTCAGAAACTAGTACAAAAAAGGGCAAAGGAATCCCAACTCTCTCTCACCCAGCTCCTGATGCTATGAAAACCATGAAATATTTTCATTGTTTAGCTCAGAAATACTATGAGCCGTGAGCCACATTGATTTTGGAATATAATGGGTGCTGCACTGGGAAATTTGTTTGTAGGCTGAATAATTCTCCTAATCTTAATTTCCTTCTTGCAATATCGACAGAGTGAACACTCCCAGACTCATTTGCATGCTTACAAAGAGATTCAAAATCATGAAATAAATGCACCACTAGATCTGAGATTCTCCCTTTCACCAATGTCAGAAAAATTGCATTTAAGCAGAGACTTCATTTCGGCAACTTTCACTATGAAAAATAGTGTTACTGAACAGACAGAAAAAGTGTTCGCTCTATGAAGAGAATTGCTGTGCTATATTTGCATACTTCTCAACAATGATAAGGAAGAAATGCCTGTAATATCTATTTCTGACAGTGTGGCAATTTCACAGTTCAGACCTGACACTCCACATTTACAAGACAAGTAATGGAAACCGCTAGTACCCTGCCCAACAGATTTCACGGGCTACGGGGACAGATCCTCACGGTGCTAGAGGTGATGGCGCTTCCATACATTTCACTCTCAGTCTGCACGGCGCGGGAAGAGGGATGGTGTACTTACTGTATTCTTCAGGGTAAATGTGGCGTGATGCTCCCTTACAAGGCTTATTTCCTACTACCTGGGTCATGTATGTCTCGATCAACCCTGCAATAAGCTCAATAATATTTACTAGGATAATACATAAGTGCTTTATTCGCAATGTGAGGTAACTTAGCAACCCTCCTATGAAATGTATAAAAAATATTTCTGCATAATTTTAAAAAACAGAAATTGCCATGCCAGAATTCATGTGAAATGGACAATTGATCTTTTTCATTTTTCTTAGTTTGGGACTATGTTAAAATTGCATACCATTAACACATGATCTGGTTAGATATTATCATATTATTTTACTTGCAGATCATATACTGCAGGCACCTAAAGCAGAAGGAGAAAGAAGCAGCTGGATGAAGATTCCAGAATATGGCCTATCAGCCAAAATATTTGATCTTCGGTTCAGTAACAAATGTGCAATTCATTGTCGAAGAATAATTCTTAAGTATCTTGAGTATATATCAATTTTATTGTATTCTCAATAGTTTTTCTCTAGACTAACCCTATAATAATATAATAAATAACTGGAAATGCTATAAGAGCAAAAAGGACATACTAGTATTTAGTTAGCATCTTCTTTAATAGCATGCAGTTTGCATGCTATCTTTAGCAAGTTCTTAAATATAGTTTTCAATAAAATCACACTTTGGAAAACAGTTTTTGCTGTAATTTTCTGTCATAATTATTGCATCTATTACTGCAAATGCCATTTATAACCAATCAGTACAGTAAAATGACTTTACTTGGGTAATTTGGGGGCTTATTTGCATTAATTTGCTATAAACTTAGTATTTGAACATTTTTAGGAATAAATACATGTGTTATTTTTCAGATTATACTGAGAACTATACCCATTTTTAAACTGTACATTTATTAATAAGGAAAATAGTTTTCACAAATATTTGGTTATAGATAAAAATCAATATTCTATAATTCAAAATAGCAATTTCTAGCTGACTAGTGGATTATTTCATGAAAAAAATCATTTGTTTATTCTATTACTTTTTGAGTAATAATTTTCTGTGGCTAACAGAAGCAGTTTGGTACAGCAAAATACAAGATGGAAAAAGAACAAACAGCGGGGGGGAGAAGAAAGCAAGAGATACAGAAAAGAAAAAAGGGTAAAGAAAAAAGAAGAAACAAATTGCTGGTTTAGGTGACTATCAGAAAAATTATTTTCTTAATCCAATGTAATGATGTCATCTTAAAGCAGTCTGTGACATTATAAATACTGTGACTGTATGCTGGTGATACATAGTCTAATACCTTTCTGGTGACAACAATCAAGATGTTAGTTTTTATATTGTAAGCCATTATATTGTACAACCACACAAAATAAGAATAGAATAATTTACCACATGGAACAAAAGCAAAAGCCAACAAGTTGGGTGCATTGAACTAAAAAACATCTGCACAGCAAAAGAAGCAACAGGGAGTGACGTCAGCATCCCGGTGGCACGAGACAGTCTCCCTTTCATCCTTCTGGCAGCGCGGGGGAGACTGGGAAAGTAGCAGAGAAGAAGTTCAACGGGCATTAAGGGGTTGCAGCAGGAAGTTTCCCCACGAGCCTCTGGGAGTATCACACGCAAGGAATCTCCCTACCAGGTCTACACTCCTTCCCGCTCTACTCCCAGCTCCTTGTGCGTCCTCGGGCATGCAGTGGCGAGAGAGACCCAGTAGGGGGGGATTATGCTCAGAAAACAGACCAAGGTCATTGGTCCTGGAAGGAACATCAAGGTTGAGCTGCACTGCCACATTCTGAAAAAGAGAAAAAATAAGGTTTCCAGTGGCCAGCCTGGTGAGTTGTAAGAACAAGAGAAGCCATAAAAAGTTAAGAACTCTTCCACAAGAGGGAGCAGAAAGAGTGAAATAGGTGTACCCAAACAAAGACAGACAAAACAGCCAAATAATAACACCACCATTGAACAAAATATTCCATGTGTAGGCAAGCAGCAACAATTCGATATGTCTGCTAGTTCAAAACGACAAGGAACATGAAAAATCAAATATACTTGTCATCATAAAAGGCATATAATAATGCTCCAATAACTGACATCAAAGGCACCTAATTTTGTGAACTGTTAAAAAATTCAACTGTTTAAAGAACCTATGCACTCCAATGTTCATAGCAGCACAATTCACAATAGCCAAGTGCTGGAAACAACCTAGGTGCCCATCTACAAATGAATGGATCAAGAAACTATGGTACATTTACACAATGGAATTCTACGCAGCAGAGAGGAAGAAGGAGCTTATACCCTTTGCAACAGCATGGATGGAACTGGAGAGCATTATGCTAAGTGAAGTGAGCCAGGCAGTGAGGGACAGATACCATATGATCTCACCTTTGACTGGATCATAATCAACCAAAGCAGAAAGCAAGCAGAACATAACCAGAGACAATGAAATTAAGGACAGTCTAACAATAGCCAGGGGAGAGGGGGGAGGGGACAAAGGGGAGAAGGGTTTTCAGGAATCACTATGGAGGGCACGTGGACAGAACCAAGGGGGATGAGGGAGGCTAGGGAGGGGGGTGGGGTTGGAGGGGGCGGGAGGAGGGGAAGGGAGAGGATGCAAATAACTGTAATTGAAAAACAATAAAGTAATTATTAAAAATAAATAAATAAATAAATATTTTAAAAAATCAACTATTTAAAAAATCAACAAGCCACAAGAGAACTTGAAAGAATAATTTCACTGATATGTTGAAAAAGAAATGATCTCTGTAAGATTTTTAGCAGAGATAGAAATGTAGAAAAAAAAAAAAACATGTTCTGAGGCAGCAGAACACAATGGATGAAAAGAAAAATGTGATAGTGAATACCTTCAGCGGAGTAAATGGAAGAGAGAATAAATGAGTTAGAGAATAAGGAACTAGAGAAATAATCTGTTAGAGGAGGACAAAGAGAAAAAGAATGTAAAAGAGCAAAGAAAGACTCCATGATTTACGGAATTCCTTTCACAGCACAAATAGAGTAATCTGAATTCATAAAGGAGAGGGCAGGAAGAAGGAAGCAAAAAATTTAGTTAAAAATAACAGCAGAGAACTTACCAAACCTACGGAGAAGAATGGTCATTCAAGCTCACAAACCTAACAGAAACCCTACAATCTTGATGCAAACAGACCTTCTCCAAGACGCATGTAATGAAACTGCCCAAGATCAACGATAAAGGATCCTAAAAGCAGCCAGAGGGAAACATTTTAACCTTCAAAGGAATCAGAAGTAGGCTATTAGGGAATTTCTCAGTAGAAACTTTATGGGCTAGGAGAAAGTAAAAAAATGATATATTAAAATGATACATTCAAAGTTAAAAGAAAAAAATAGCCAGCCAAGAACATCCTACTCCACAATAGTTCTTCACAGATGAAGAAGTAAAGACTTTCTTAGACAAACAAAAGCTGAGGGAATTTATTACCACTACACCAGCCTCACAAGAAATGCTGAAAGAAGTTCTTCAAGTCAAAATGAAAAGATGCTAATTAATAACACCCCCCAAACCAAGAAGGTATATAACATACTGGCAAAGATAAATAACATTCAGAAAACTTCACATTTTGAATAGAAAGTGGCAGCCGCTCAATGATGGTATGGAAGTCAAGGAAAGGAGTGTGGAAATACTTACCGCCACTATCATATGCTAATGATGATGACTTCTTTCTGGCCCCGGACTTGAGCAATGAATCAAGAAAACTGAGTTCTGATACTAAGTAACCCTATGACCTTTGGGTAAGTTATTTCTTTACTTTGCATCCCAAGTATAAAAGTGGGGTAAAGGCAGTTTAGAAGAGTCATGAATTCAACTAAAAGTATTTAATGAGCCCCTATTACTTATCAGGCAGTTTAGGAGTGCTGCAGTTGTAACACTGAACGAGAGGTATGCTGTCAATAACTTCATGGAACCGCGGTTTAAGTAAGGAGAGAGGCCAAGAGACAGAGAAATGAATTAATACTAGATATGCAAAATATGGAAGGCTTCACTGAGGAAGTGGCATTTCAAAACACCAACGATGTTTACTAAGTGAGAGAAGCCAGTCAGAGAAAGACAAATACCACATGATCTCACCCATATGTGGAATCTAATGAACAAAATAAACTAACAAGCACGATGGAGACAGACTCACAGACAGAGAGCAGGCTGACAGCCGCGGCAGCCAGGGGCGTGGGTTGGGGGGTGGAGGGATGGAACAAAAAGGAAAAAAGACTCCTGGACATGGACAACTGTATAGCGATTGCGGGGAGGAGGGGATGGGGGGATAAGTGGAAAAGGAAAAATACAATAAAATAAAGTTTAAAACAACGAAGCCTGAACTGTTTGGTAAAGCGATGAACCATCTGGGCCTGTGCTACTTCATCCCACCTGGGATGTGACTGTCTGTTCGTCCAAAGTCTCCGCATGTCACACGCTCTCTGCACCTCAGTCCCGTGTTAGCCTTCCGGTTGTCAGATCTACTGTGAAGGTGTTCGTAGTGCTGTGTTCCTGTCACCCTTCGTATACTTAATAGTGTCCCCAAAGTACACAAACAGTGATGCTGGCAATTCAGACATGCTAAAGAGAAGAGGAGAGCTCTTTAAGTTAAAAGATAAAAGGCCTTGATGAATAAAAAGAAGCAAAAATATGCTGGGTTGCTAAGATCTACGGTAAAAGTGAAAGTTCTTTCGGTGAAACTGTGAAGAAGGAACAAGAAATCCATGCCAATTTAGCTGTCGGACCTCAAACTGCCCGTTACAGTCGTATCGTCCGATGGTAAGCGCTTAGTTAAGACTGAAAAGGTGTCACATTTGTAGGTGGAAGACACAGACAAGAAACGTACTGCAATCAATAGCAACACGTCAGAAAGTTGTGATTAGCACTGGGACTGTAGGAAGACTCCAGCAGGGGGTCCCCTGAAACGAACGGCACCAGGCCATTGACTCCCAGTAAAGCAGGGCAACAGACTCCAGAACAGGTTTACACTGAAACATAGAAAAATCACCAAACAGCGAGAAAGACCACATTCACAGAACTTTTACTACAGTATATTGCTATGAGGCTCTATTTTATTGTTAGGTGTTATTATTCATCTCTCACTGTATCTAAGATATTAATGAAACTTTCTCACAGGTATGGAAGGATAGGAAAAAATGCAGTACATAGAAGGTTAGGGACTATCTTCAGTTTCAAGCATCCAGTGGAGGTTCTGGACTGTGTCCTTCCTAAATAAAGGGGAAGCTACTGCTAGTACTTAAGACACTTGCACTGTATTAACTCGTTTCCCAAAAAGTGGATTAAAGCCCGGCTGGTGTAGCTCAGTGGATTGAGCGCGGGCTGGGAACCAGAGGGTCCCGGTTCGATTCCCAGTCGGGGCACATGCCTGGGTTGCGGGCCAGGTCCCCAGTGAGGGCCATGTGGGAGGCAACCATACATTGATGTTTCTCTCCCTCTCTTTCTCCCTCCCTTCTCCTCTCTCTGAAAATAAATAAATAAAATCTTTAAAAAAAAAAAAAAGTGGATTAAAAAGCACAGGGATTCCAGTAACAAGCTTTCTCAAGATAGAAAGCTTTTAATAGAGCAATTGGTAAATGACAAGTTAGTGGCAAAAAACATTTTTAGAAACACAGTGCTTTACTATAAATCGGGACAATCAAATGATACATCACACAACCATTCACGTTTCTTGTTCACCAGACTCTTCAGGTAAGTAAGACCCAGTATCTGATTTCTCTCTCTGGTAACTGCAAATTACAACTGTGGCCCACTTTCGTATAGCCCTTTGGCATAACGCAGACCAAAATGTAAAATTATAAGAATTATAATTCCCATAAAAATAAGAATAAATTTTAAAGATCCCAACACCATAAAGGTCTTGTTTTAGGGTGTCAGTCCCCTGAGCCACTATGAGAGAGGGATTTAGAAAGCTGTAAAACACCACTAGTCCCACAGCAACAATTTATCAGATTAACCCAAAATTATACTTTGCCAATTTAACAGAAATGTAGCTAGAGGCAGATGAATGTCGGAGAAGTGAGGGGCTGTGGGGAGGGGAAGTACGGAAAAGCCAAAATAAGTAACATAGTGCCCGGGTTGGATTTGGTGACTAGTAAACCCTTTTGTTGATTTGCTTGCTTTTTAAATTTTTATTTTTTTATTGTTATTCAAGTATAGTTGTCCCATTCCTCCCCCACCCTCCCCTGCCCTATCTACCCCCACCTCCCACCCTTGAGCCTTCCCACATTTGGCTTTGTCCATAGGTCCTTTATACATGTTCCTGAAAACCCTCCACTTCTTTCCCCCCATTAACCCTGCTCCCCTCTTGTGGCAGTGATTTCCACACGTGTGTAAACACACAGTCCTGAGAATTTACACGTTTTGAGCACAGCTCCGTGTGACTCCTGTGTGAGCAAGTGTGGATCATGTCTGTGGGATGGGAATTCTCTAATAGGAATTTAGCAAAGGTGTATCTTAAAAAATTCTGGCTTGCTGATCTCTGAATATTGCTTTCACCTGGTCCTGTCTGCCACCAGACGTGAATCAACATCCTGATGCCTTGCTATGAGTAATCCTACCTGTTCTGCTTAATCCCATGAATAGTCAATCCTATGTTAATTGCTAATGCCCCTGATAAAAACCCTGGCTGGACAAGCCAGGGGGCTTTTTCCTGGGATTGAGAGGAATCAGCCACGTAGCCCCGTATTACTTTCCCCGCGTGTCTCGGTACACGCATGAGTCACGGCAACCACG
>PVJI01013774.1:0-46517 GCA_004026765.1 Micronycteris hirsuta
CAAATGCTATGATTAGGAAGTATCAGAAGTGTCAAGAAGAGGAAAAAGAAATTAATATTGCAGATATGTTCAGCCTTATTATCAACTACATAAAAATTAAAATACGATTAAATTTTATCTATTATATGGGCACAGATAGTTTTAAAATCTACCCGTGCAGTGAATACCATGGACGAGAGTGCTAGGAAAAACAGAAGCTCATTCTACCATTGAAATCATAAATTGTATATTCACATTTTTAAGGACAGTTTTGCAGCATACACCAAAATTTAAGTGTATGCCATTTGGCATAACAACTTAATTTCTAGAAAATCTATTTAAATTAATAATTTGAGATGTCCACAAATTCAGCTAAAATGATATTTCCTGCAATATTATTTACAATAAATATATGAAGTAAGCAAATGTTTTAGCAAAACTAATCAGGCACATTATGGAAGCAATTAAATACCATGTTTAAGAAGAAAATACCAATAATGTACTGTTTGATGATGATAAATTATACAACCAGAATATGCATCCAAATTTCAAAGAAATTATCAAATTTGTCAAGTGTGTGTTTCCATAGAAATAAGTCTTGCAAAATATATATCAAAACTATTCACACTGTTTCATCTTTGGATGGTAGAATATACTCTCCCTACATTTCTTTATTTTCACATTTTCTCCAACAAGAGGTATATGACCTTCGTATCAGGTATGATGGTAAACATGTAATAATAATAATAATAATAATAATAATAATAATAATAATAAAGGGATTAGATTAAAAAAGTGCAACAGGGAGAAAATCCTAAGAACTGTGACATTTCCTCTGCCAATTCATAGGTAAAAGGTCGACAGCTAGCTTTCAGGAGTAATTGAGAAATAGTTTTAAACTGGAGCCAAGGGAACTGACCAGATTCCTTGGACAAAGACATTTCCGCTCCACTGCTCTGAGATGAGAACTTTTCCTTTGGCGGCGATTCATCTCTAAAGGAGTCCACTGACATCCATTATGGAGTACTTAGTCCATGGTTGCTTGAAAAGAAGTAACAGCAGGATGTTAAGGAAAGACACAGCTTTACCCTCATTTGAAGATTCTCTAGTTTTTAAAAGGCTAATCCAAGGAAAGACCATTTTTATTTCAACGTTTACCATCCAATACAAATCTTCCAGGCCTGTATAAAAAAGGAAAAGGCAAGGAAGAAACATGAGTCAAATATACCTGATTTGCCACTAATACAAAGAAGATAAAAGTGGTTTTCCAGCGAACTCGAGGAATGAGATTTCCTAGAGTTACAGACATTATGAGCAAGTCTGTCATTAACCAATCTGAAGAGAACCAATGTTAATTTTGTGGGTCTGTCACGTTCTCATTTTCTCCTTGTGCCTTTTACTTCCACTGTTAAGTCTTTTCTAAATTCAAAAGTAGGAAGAGAGAAAACCAATTACCAAGAGAAAATGAGAATGGTGCTAAGAATGTTTTTCTCCTTTGATTTGATTAGCAGTATTATGTGACTCAGTTATTTTTAGCTATTGATTGAAAGATGATCTCTTCACTTACATAATTCTCATTGAATGCATTTTTCCTTTTCATTTATGGAGCTTTAAACATAGTATATGACATATACCTGGATAGCGTACTTTGGGAAATTAATATAATAGTGTATATTGATTTTATATATAAAATAAGAAAGCTCAAATCAGCCAAAAATTACTTATAATAACTGAATTACACTTGGTGATTTAAAATACAAAATAACAATGCCTTCTTTTATGAGTCAGTTCATTCTTAAAACTGCCCTGTTATTGATCAAAATGAGGATGTTAAAAAACAAATAGAATTCCTACCTTTTGTATAACTAGCATGAACATTGTTTTGGAAGCTAATGAGTTTTGTTGGCCCAGCTAGCATATAATTTTTTAAATTGCCAGCTATAGCTAAACATTTCTTGGTTATCATCTCCTAGTGCAAATATAAATAAAAGAGAATTTCCAAATGGTAACTCTAATAAACAACTATTTAAAAACAATTTCTCATTGAAAATAGTACAAATGCTGCTTCCATATCTTCACAGTTGTAAACAACACTGCAATGAACATAGGGGTGCTTGTGTTCTTCCAAATCAGTGCTTTGGGTTCTTCGGATCTATTCCCAGATGTGGGATCACTGGGTCAAAAGGCAGATCCATTTTTAGTTTTTTCAGGTACCTTCATGCTGCTTTCCACAGTGGCTGCACCAGTCCACATTCCCACCAACAGTGCAAAGGGTTCCCTTTTCTCTGCATCCTCGCCAGCACCGGCTGTTCATTGATTTATAGATGATAGCCATTCTGACAGGTGTGAAATGGTATTTCATTGTGGTTTTAACTTGCCTTTCTCTGGTGATTACCGATATTGAGCATCTTTTCTTATGTCTATTGGCGTCTACGTGTCCTCTTTGGAGAAGTATCTATTCAAATGTCCATAGGTAGATGAGTGGATAAAACAACTATGGGACGTTGACACAATGAAATATTACTCAGCCATAAAAAGAAGAAAATTTACCCTTTGCAACAGTATAGAAGGAACTGGAGAAAATTATGCTGAGTGAAATAAGCCAGTAAGAGAAAGACAAATACCGTATGATTCACTCATATGTGGAATCTAATAAACAAACTTAACTAACAAGGAAAACAGAGACAGACTCATAGATGGAGAGCAGATGACAGCTAGTCACGGCTGTGGCAGGTTAGGGGGTGGAGGGACTTAGTAAAAAGGAAAAAGGGCTCACAGACATGGGCAACAGTGTGGTGATTGCTGGGGAGTGGGGGGTGTAAGGGAACTAAACGTAATGGGAAAATAGGAAAAAGATTAAAGTGAAAAAGGAAATAGTATAAATGCACTTTAATTTTAAAAAGACATAGGCAGATAAAAATACAAGTAAAGTCTGTGCCTCTGTTTCAGATAAACCCCATTACTAAATTTTCAATTAGAAAAACAGGAAATACACTACAGCAAAAATAAGAGGCATTTTCTGGAAACATTTCTGGTGCCATTACTATTAGAATATTTACAAATTCTTGAGACTGACCTATTGGAAAACAATCACTTTTCTCTATATTTGCACCCTTGAGAATAAGAGGCACCCAATGTTAATTGTGTCCTGCACAGCACATTTGCAAATCCCAGACTGTAAGAATCAAAACTGCAGACTGCCAGTATGAAGCAGGGCATCTTGGAGTGCAGCCCAAGAGATTAAAATCCAACCACTACAGCCTGAGTTATGTTGCTCAGAGGGAAAACTGTGATTTCCTATTGTTTTTGAATAGGTTTTTTAAATGATCTATTCTGTACAAAGCTCGTTCATGTGGAGCTCGGAAAAAACATAAAATTCAGTCAAAGCCATACAGTAGTCTTGTTAGTTATTACAAAATATTTGACCTAGATTTCCCAAAAATCTCAGCAACTAGCTGATCCATATTCAACATTTATCTGAATGAACATCATGAGTCTGTTGAGAGAGACTTGTATATATACACCAACATGTGAAACTGTGAAAAATATTGTAAAATGGGCCCCAGATGCTGTGGCTCAGTTGGTTGGGCATCATCCTGCAAACTGAGAGGTCATCTGGTTGGGGAACAAGCCTGGGATACGGGGTCAGTCCCAGGTCGGGACCCACATGGAAGGCAGCCTGTCGATGTTTCTCTTCCTCTCTTTCTCCCTCCCCTCTGCCCAGAATAAAAAATAAAATAAGATAAAATAGTAAAATGGAAAATATGGTCCTTGCAACTTTGATGTGGTCAGTAAACTCTTCGCCTTGTGCTAAAGCAATTGGAAGCAACATTTGACAAATTAGCTATGGTCAGGGGACATGGAGGTGGATTTTACCCTTTTTCCTCTTTCTTCCACATGCTTTTCCAAATTTGGGAGTTACAAAGATACACTCAGAGGAGCAGGAACCCTAATGGCTGTCACACTAGAGAAAAATATTTCAGAAAATTAAAAAATACTGGTCATTCTGTTTCTGACATGTTACTGGGGGTCATATTGCATACCTTTTATTTAAATATGTCTTGTAGACATAAAAAATGTCTCTCTTGTGTCTGCAGGCAAATTTTCTGTACCATTTTTTTAAGAAAAATGCTGAGAAAGGGTGACTTTCTATAAAAAGAAAATAGGTCAGATCTTTTTAAAGGTCGGATTTTGATTTTGACAGCACCAGAGTATCTTCAACCATATAAAAGACTAATTGCAAGGGAATGTTTTATGCTGTTCGAACAATAGTGATTCTATATTTGGAAGAGAACAAAACACTATTTGCTCCATGTCAATGCTTTGTAAATTAGGATTCATCTACATATTGCAGGTATGCAATTCCATGATAATTTTTTTAAAAAGGATATTCTTAACCACCTGAATGAACACCTTGTAACTGCCATGCAGTTGGAAAATATTAATTTACAATGTGCTTACAATCATGGAAGTGTCAAAAACTATAATTTTAAGCCAATAAGAGAGCCATGTTAGTCTATGTAATGGCCAATGCATCAAGGTGCCTGACAGTTTGAATAAAGAAAGGAAATAGGAGAAATGAGTTACTATAAATGAGAAAATAAATGAGAAAAAATCACAGAATTTCTGTTTATCATCAGTACCATATTGTTGCTTATTCAACTTGGTTTCAGCAAAAATTACATCATTTATCATAACATGAAATTATTTAAAGTATCTGAGGTTGACTCACTAAGAGGTAACAAAACCCCCAAAACCTTTAAGCGATTCCATCACACATCTGAGAATTTTTGAGAAGAGAAAGATTGTTTGAAGGAAACATGCAGGAGTACAGAATGCCTTGGTGTTTGTTTTCCACTCTGTGCCATGCTCCCAGCCCAAGGAAGAAGGGAAACAAGAGTGCCCCATTGTGATATCTGGGTCAGTATTTCCAGGGTGCAAGCCTCGCCCCTTATTTCCTCTTAGATGTTTGATGAACTGCAAAAAGCCATATCCTGCTTAAGATTAAAGCAGAGCACTGGAAATTTCTTTTAAGTTCAAGAGGGAGACAGATGCTTAGCACCAGTTAGGATTAATCCCAAGACTAGAGACTGGTCAGCATGCCCTTGATGGCTGGATGGGGATAGACGGTATAGCTGAGAAAAGGCTGAAAATGCAGAACTCCACAGAGGGAAGTGGCGAGTTCTCCCATGCACCAAACGCACACTTGGAAGTTCCTAGGGCTAGGGCTATACAGAAACGACCCTGTTAAAACGCACCAGGAGTGCTTGCTGTTCATGAGGGAGGGAGTTGGGAGTTCTTTGGAGCATGCAATATCAGGATCAGGGAATGGTGCAGTGTGTAACAGTCAGGTAAGATTTTGTCTTTTTCTTCTACACACCGTTTCCATATCCTAGACCGAGAGGTAAGAGAGCAGCAGAGTTTAGGAACAGGCCACAAAGCAGGGAAAGATAGACAGAGCACACTCCCTTCTCTGGAGGTCTACATTTGATTTATTTAATTAATATCTATGTATTTAATCAATATTGAATTGAATAATACACTGAAGTTTTTATTTAGCTTTGCATTAGACATATACATATCTGTATTTCCTTCCAGGTCCATTGAAGAACATTTTAAAGTAACTTTTAAATGATTTTAAAATTACAACAAAATTGCAAGTACAAACATTTGAAAGTAAGTTGCTGATATAGTCTCATCATCCTCAAATACCTTAGCATGAAATTTCTCTAAACAAGGAATTTTTTTACACAAAAGGAAAGACCAAAAAAATGACATTTATTTCTAAAAATTGTGTGTTTATTCCTTTTTTTAAAAAAATATTTTATTATGTTTAGAGAGGGGGAGGGATAAAGAGGCAGAGAAGCATTGATGTGTGAGAGAAACATCAATCAGTTGCCTCTTGCGCACCCCCAAACAGGGATCTAGCCCACAATCTAGGCATGTGTCTTGACCAGGAATTGAACCAGCAACTTTTTGGTCTGCAGGCCAGCACTCAGTCCACTGAGCCACACCAGCCAGAGCAAAAAAGAAATTGTGTATTTATGCTTACATGTTTAAACATCAGTCACCTTCAAAGTACTCTCTATTTGATGCAATACGCATATTGAGACAATTTTCCACTGCTCAAAACAGTTTTTTAACTCATCAATTTTTTTTAAAGATTTTATTTATTTATTTTTAGAGAGAGGAGAAAGGAGGGAGAAAGAGCAATGTATGGTTGCCTCTCACATGGCCCTCACTGGGGACCTGGCCTGCAACCCATGCATGTGCCCCGACTGGGAATTGAACCGGGACCCTCTGGTTCCCAGCCCGCACTCAATCCACTGAGCTATACCAGCCAGGGCTAACTCATCAATTTTGATGTCTTTCAGTGCTTCTGCTGTTTTCTGTTTCACCTCTTCCACATGGCAAAACGTTTCCCTTTGAGGACTTTTTTTTTATCTGGGGAAACAAACAAACAAACAAAAAAAGTTGGTTGGAGCAAAATCAGACAAATAAGGAGGTTGGGGCTAGAGGCTTATGCTGATTTTGGTCAAACTGCTGAACACTCAGAAAGGTGTGGGCAGATGAGCTCATAAATCACCCATCATGAAGTGGGCAAATGCCTTGAAAAAGTTTCAAAATGTTTTCACTGAAGCTGAATGCAGCCTCTCACAACACCACCACTGGTACACTGAAACAGATGGGTTCCTAGAACACTCATCCAGTGGGGGAAACCTGTGCTGCAAGAGGCTCGCCCTCCAGAAGACAATTCCAAGTTTTTTTGGGTGCTCCCTCATAACTGTAATACAGCAAACAAAATTTAAAAATCAATACTGATAGATAATATGGCTAGCATCAAATCCTCAGACTCCACTTAATTTTTCCGTTTGTCCCAATATTGCCCTTTCTGCAAATAGATCTAATCCAGGAACACACATTGCATTTAGCTGTTGTGTCTCTTTTTTTTCTTTATTTTTATTGTTGACACTATTAGAGATATCCTCATTCCCTCCCACCCACCTTTGCCTGCCTCCACCCAGCTCCCAAATGCTTTTCTTCATTCTGGGAGAAGTTCTCCTTGATTTTCCTGACCTTGACACTTTTGAAAATTATAGGCAACATATTCTATAGAATACCCTACAATTTAGCTTTGTCTCAAGATTCCTCATGATAAGATTCACGTTATGTGTATCAGGCAGGAATATCACAGAAGTGACATTCTTTTCTTTGTAGTACACCAATCATGTGGTACATCATCACAATCTGTCCCATTACTGTGATGTTCTCTATGGCCATCTGATTAAAATTGCATTGGGCTTTCTAGTGCCTGAAAATGGTATCATTCTAGTACCAGAGTGACAGAAAAAAGTTTTCCATGTGCCATCAAGGGTTAAGGAAAAAAATCTCATAGAGTCCGTTTAAGGCAATAGTGAAAGCTAGAATAAAAGCATTATCTACTTGTACCCCGTATAATCAAACCAAAACAAATCAAGCCATATCAAAGCAATCCAATCCAAAACCAAGAGATATTTGTTCTGGTTTTAATACGCAGTTTTAAAATATTAAAATGTAGATCTTATTTATTTTTGTGGGCATTCTTATTTAAATAACATTAGTAATATAATGAAATTAATTTTAAACACCGAGATCTGTAAGAACATATCTTTAAGGGTCTATACATAACCCAAGTTCAGAGGAAAATAAAAACAATGAACTATTAAAATCAATGGATGTAACATACAAAAAAATCGAGTTTCAGAAAGGTAGGGGAACAACGGCTTTCTAGTGGCACATCCGGAAGCCGAAGCAAATCTCACCGTCCAAACCTTGCTCTCAATCATCCAAAAAGCAGCCTGCCACTTGTGCCAAATTCCCTCTTCTCTCTACCTACCAAGGTTGAGTAGGTAGTAATAATAATTATAACCTTAATGCCAGCAGCATGTATTGACTACACACCATGTGCCATGAATTAGCCAGGTATTCTGTGTGTCATTTCCCTCCTTCTCATAATAACCCTAGGAAGGAAGCCAACGGGCAGCTCAATTTGGACAAGATTGAGCTCATTCGAGGTATGGCCATAGGCAGCATCTCAATTTAAAATGTGAGGAAAGTGGTAGCATCTTCGTTTAAAATGTAAGGAAACTGAGACATGAAAAAAATAAAAGAAATTTAACAAAGCGACGTGATTTCTGAGTGGCGGGGTCGGTGCAGGAACGCTGCTAGAACCAGTGTCCTCAGCTGCCGCCCCACAGCGCCCCCTGCCGGCCCTCCCGACTTCTGCTCAGGCAGTGCTCACTGCCCTGTGTTGAAATCTCCTGTGTGTGCATTCACTGCTGTCTCCCTCACTTGAGTATAAACTCCTCAAGGATAAGATTTGTCTTTTCATTTTTTAACAGGTGTCTAACATAACGTTGGGCGTAAGGAAGGAGCCAGTAAATAAAAGGGGTAACCCCAAAAAACAGGAATTATCTTCTTGAGGGTGGGACCCTGGTAGTACAGGCTTCTTCCAATAGGTAGGTCTTCTAGGGACCCATCTGTATTGGTGTACTAGCTGGCGTTGTTGTGAGAGGCTGCATTGTGCTTCGGTGAATTTTCTTTTTTGAAGACCCTTTCAACTCATTTGCCCGTTTCATGATGGGTGATCTATGAGTGCACCAGCCCACACTGCGCTGAGTGTTGATCAGTTTTTGACCAAAAAAACACATGACCTCTAGCACCACCCTTCCTACTCACCAGATCTCACCCGAAACAACTTATCCCCCCAGATGAAAAAAATCCTCAAAGGGAAACATTCTGCCATGTAGAAGAGGTGAAACAAAACGTGGTAGAAGCACTAAAAGACATCAAAACTGACAAGTTCAAAAACTGTTTTGAGCAGTGGAAAAAAGTCTCAATAGGTGTATTGCATTAAATGGAGAGTATTTTGAAGATGACTGAAGTTTAAATATGTAAGAATAAATACACAATTTTTTATAAATAAATTGTGTTTTGGGTCCCCCTTTATATTGTACCTGAATTAGGTAATTGAAATTACTGAATGAAGGGGGAGAGGAAAGAATGCTAAGTGGAGAAATCAAGATGAAGCTGGGCATCAGAAGTGTGAAAATCTGTCCACAGTAACGAAAGGACTGGGTTTGTGAAAAAATTCAAAGGGCCAAATGAAGCTTAAAATTCCTAAATCCTCTGCAGGAGATTGGTGAGGACTGAATCGGGGGATGAAAATGTTCAACTCCATAAAACGGATACAGAAACAACGGCACTAGGAAGGAAACAATATGAATGAAGTAGGAGATGATGAAATAAAGGCGGGATTTAGAATTGAGTATAATGATCAGTTTTCCATTGCTCAGAGTTAACCTCAAGGAAGGTTGAATAGCTAGTGGGCTGCAAGGACTCGTGGCCGTGATTCGATTGCGTGAAGTTATTTGACCGGTAGGGACCAAAATCACAAGATAAACAAGCCTATTTTTTAATAGCATGAATTTGACAACATATTCAGTCAAAACATGCAGTCATATCAGTTTGGTAATTTTGCCGGAAATAACCTAATTACTTGCCAAATTTACTTGAAAACTTTTTTCAGCAAATTTGTGTGGGTACAAATACAGTCAGAAATAACCAAAGATCGGATATTTATTGAATGTATCTGTGCCTTCATACATCTATTAAGAAAAATTAACATAACTTTAGGGGAATTTGTAACTTGCAGCAGGTGTTTGGCTACTGACAACAAATAATTATATCACTACTAAACATTCTGTACAGTTCCTGCTTTACTTAACTGATAAAGAACACAGCAAGGATGAAAGAATATTTATTGCATTCTATTAAAACTCTGGCTCAAAAGCAAATCTTAAAATACCCAGTTTAAATGCCTACTGACAAACAGTTGGGAAGTGTGTTGAATCCTGTTCTACATAACACTGCTAACACAGTTGAAAGGAGGAAATGGGTTGAGTTATTAAAAGTCAGGGAGTTGAAAATAAAAAAGAAAGCAGGTCGCCTAAGCTGAGCTGGTCCATTGAGGAACTTGCCGCAGAACACCTGAAGTCTGGCTGTGAATATAAAAACCTTTGGCAGTCCTGACTAAATCTAAAAACAAAATAACATGGGAAAATGCAGCTTACATTATTAGATGGCAAAGAGACAGTTCTTCCCAAAGAGCAAAGGGGAACATTTTCTGCCTGTGAACTGCTGCACCAGCGGTTTGCAGCCTCGGGGTTAGGGCGGGGAAAATTACCACCTTGGGACCTGACCACCCAGTGAGGCTCCAGCAGCTGCAGCAGCCGATCCGAGGACCTTGTTCCAGGGGCTTGCAAGTTGGGAAAGACTAATTAGAGACAGGGATGCAATGTGAAGCTTGGTCAACCCCGGGTTCATTTTTCCTGGAGTGGAAAATTTTTTACGATTGAAGAATAAATGTCAACATAATTTCTTGGGATATAGAAACATCATTGTCGCATCAACGCCTACACCTTCAGTAGGAATATGAAGATTTGTTTCTGCATTAAAGATATGTGAGAGTGCATGCTGTTTGTCTTTAGAAAGTACCTGCCTTTGAGGACAAGGCCCCTGCCTTTCTTTAAGTCTGATGAAAGCCCAGGCATTGGCAGGGCTGGTAGCTCCTATAAACATTTGAATGATTCCCCTGGTCCTTGAATTATTGCCACCAGGTGAAAAAGAAATATTGATGCATCGAGCTCTCCCCAGAAATCCCTGAAAGGCAATGGCTCCTCCGGAGAAGGCTGTCTGGCTCTGACACAGAGCTTTGTGTCTGTATTTTTCCGCAGTGAAAGCAGAATGTGAGATGCTCGGAGGAGGATGGCCTCCGTTCCTACATTGACAATTCACGAGCTGTGGGTAGGGCACATAAGCACAATATTGTACTGGATGGAAATTTCAACCCCTGTCTCCACAAATGACACGAAGAGCTTGTGCCTGGTGATTCTGGCACTTAACTGCTGTAACATCGAAGCAGCTCCTCATTTATTTTTGTTTTGGAATAGTAAATAAATTCAGTTAGCCCAATATGCTTAGATTTTTATTTTCTGATTTTGATGCTTAGGTGGATTAAGCAAGCACAATCTACAAGTAGTTTATAATCATCCCAAGAATATTCTTCTTAAATATGCTCAAAATAACACAATATGCTGCATTTTTACATGTTGTTTAATTCACATTAATTACTCCCGCTGCTTAATGGTTCAGCAATACACTTTTTGCATTAAATATTGTTTTTATGAGATTGGCCCCTGTTGATTTTTAGCCTGACCTGGCTGTCTAGCTTGCTGACAGTGAAGCTGCCCTGACTGTATTGAAAGATAATTGGGTGTCATAACTCCAAACCAAGAAACTCAATTACACAACACAGGTAGCCAGACAGCCAAATTCCCAAGCTAAGGTCAAAGTGAGACGTGCTATGAAGCCTTCCCCAGCCATCGCAGATATTGCCACTCATCGGCTGCATTCTGAGATTTCGCTTTCCTAACGTGTGACAGAAGTGATTTAGATTTTTCAGCTTTAAAAGCCCTGCCACATTTTTCTTCCCTTGAACCCATTCATCAAAGTTTATATGCTGTGTTGAATTGGGCCCCTCCTGGCAATAAAAATAACTTCTACTCAGCACTCAAGCTTTGGCTTTTGAGTTTTATTTTCTAGATCTATTTTATTCTGCGTGCTGTATAATATTCTTTTGTATAAATCTTCCAAAATTTATTTCTCTATTTACCTACTCATGGATATTTGGGGTTATTGTCATCTTTTTTCTTATTACTATTACAAATAACGCTGCTCTGAAAACTATTGCTCTTGTCTTTCTGTAAACAATGATTCAGCGATGTGATAACAAAGTCAGTCTCAACAATCCGAAAAAGTTTCTGTCAGTTAGTTAAATACTCAGCTAACATAAATGTTTTATCATCTTAAACTACCTCTAACCCCTTTACAGATCTACAATATCAGAATCTTAAAATATCTGTCCTGAATAAATATCGAGTTGCCTTGTATACAAGTATACATGGTTGACCTCTTTTCAACTATGTAATAAGTTTTCTCTGAAAGTTTTTTTCTTGTGAGTATACATGCTCTCAACTCTGTGGATCACCAAGGAATTCTTGAATCAATGTGTGAGTATGGAGAGAAAACGGAACTACAGATCCTTAATTCACTCAGAGTGCTGTTTAAAAGCCACTAATTTTTTTTAAGATTTTTATTTATTTATTTTCAGAGAGAGGAGAAGGGAGGGAGAAAGAACAATGTGTGGTTGCCTCTCACATGGCCCTCACTGGGGACCTGGCCCGCAACCCAGGCATGTGCCCTGACTGGGAATCGAACCGGGACCCTCTGGTTCCCAGCCCGCGCTCAATCCACTGAGCTACACCAGCCAGGCTAAAAGCCACTAATTTTGATGTTTAAGAAAATTAGGAATCATCTCCAGCACAAGATCAAACATCCTCCTTCCTACTTTGAAATTCTTTAACAAAGCATGTTTTTTAAAGTACAGTTCCTAATCTCTGGCCTTTTCTCATGATAACATACACCTGAAAATGGATTTTTTGATACTAGCTTATGAACATATTCAAATGTGGCAGATACGACGAAAGTCAACCTTTGGTCTCATTTATACTCTGGTGATAAGCAAATGAGAATTCCCGTTTTCCTTTTCTCCTTACCAGCACTTGCTAGTTATACAGTTCTTACCAACCTGAAGCAACAGAAACACATTTCATTGTAGTTTATTTTGTAAGCTCTTATTATTAATAAATCTAGAAATCTTTCACATATGTTTATTAGCCATCGAAAGCCTTTGCCTATTTTCTTTAGGTTGGTTTGTCTTTCTTATATTATTTCATAGAAGTTGTTTATCTTGGATAGTTATCATTTGTGATCTAAGTTGCAAATAACTTCTACAATCTACCACTTGTCTTTTAATTTTGATAATGGCCTTTTGAATTTTCTATTTTAGTGTAGTTAAATTTATCCATTTTTTCTTTGTGATTGTACTTTATTGTGTATTTATTTTAAAATTATAAATATGTTTCTAGTAAATTTAAAGTAAAATGCATGTGCTATATATGTTAGAGAGAAAGAGACAGATCGATGAGTAGATAAATAATTTCATTCCAGGAAGGTCAAAACAATTGCTCCACGTAAAAAAAAAAAAAAAAAAGAAAATGCAATATGTTCTCAGTTGTATTTAATATTATTGATGTTTCTTTTATTTCTTTGTCTTTTTGATAGTCAAATTAATGTTTTAAATCATATTTGCATCTATAATTAAAATATTAAAATTTTTAGATATTATTGACTGAGCTCTTTCTATGTGAATTCTGCTTATGTTTACTTTCATTGAGACATGTGTTACTTTTATTTTGTATTATTATACTTTATAGCAAGGTTCTTGTATCTTCTACTTTGTCCTCCTAAAATCACTTTGCTGACTGTGACTCTAAAGGGAAGAAAATAGAAGGAGAGAGGTAAAGGCAAAAAGATCTCCCGTAATGTGTACCATTGTAGTCTGTTCTTGATGGCCTTTGTGTGTGGTTAACAGTTAATGTTGTGATTTCGTGGAGAAAATGGGTTCACTCAAGACTCATTTCCAAGGATCCATTTCTGAGGCACCAACACCTAGTTTTTGAGTATGGGCATTCTGCCTGGCCAGCAAGTTATGACTCATTACTCAACTCCTGTCTTCTGGTGTGCACATCACACAAACTCCATCATTGGCGCTCTCTTATCGCTTCAGACTCCCTCTTAGAACCAGGAAGCTTAGAGGTAACACATACTCACCCTGTGCCCCCCAACTCTATAGATTGCTATGTAATGTTGGCTCTGCCACCATGGTTTATTCTCATCAATCTCTCATCTTTAACATATTTTCCAAAATCCCAAGAGACACGCAAGTTTAATCCCCCAGGTAGTATAAAGAGCCAATCATTCGTTTCAGCCTTATATGTAGAGTGTCCTATGATTGAATTAAGAAAATCTATGTTTCTTATTGGGTATACATTTTTACATAGACCTAATATTTTCTTATTTTCTTAGTCAAATCTCTACTAAGAGTTTTTGTCTGTGAGATTTCTCAATTTAAACTATAATTTTGATATACCTATTTCTCATTATTCTAACCATTATTGCTGTCCAAGTTTTTGGCTGCACTGGTATTATGCAAATTATAATGTGTGTAATGACTATATCTGCTTGATCTAAGAGTCCTTTTGCCAATAAGCAGTTCCCTTCTTTATTCCTACTACATTTATACCCTAACCCTTACTTGGAGTATTACTAAAATAAATATTTCCAATTTCATTCAGACTTCCTGCTTCTCCTCTTCATGTTTGTTCAAATGTCCCTTTTCAACATTGTCTTTCCAGGTTCATGTTTTAACAAATTATAATCTCCTACCCATCCTCTCCACTCTAATTTTCAGGAGCATTTTCCCCTATACTACAGGATTTCTCTATCCACTCTGTTTGTTGTTGGTCTTCCCTGAGTTTAAAGGTCAAAAACTTGCTGAGCAGGTATTTTTTCTGTTTTGTTCCCTGCTGTATCACCGCACCTGGAAAAGAAGCTGACACTCTGAATCCTTCCATAAATATTTGTTTACTAAATTAATAAATGAACACTTCCACATCCTTCCATTTTAAATGCAAGTCAGTTATTTGTATGTTTGTTTGAAACCCCTTCTGTATTCTGCTATGCGTTCAATGAGACTGAAAGTCTGCAAATAAGATTTCCCAGGATCTCTTGCCAACTGCTTTCCTGTCAAGTTCTGTTTATAGGAGCCCTGATAGGAATGTGTAAACTGGAAGAGGGGATACGTCTCATCCTGCTTCCTGAGCCTAGCAGCCAGTGTTCAGAAGCAGCAGCAGCAGCAGCAGTGAGAGAGCAGGAGTGGCCACAGCACAGCCACACAGGACAGCATCAGGAGCAACCACAGCACAGTGCAGGCCGTGGTTCCAGCCCCGGCCAAAGGGCAGCTCTTTGGATCCTGAACAGGATATGACCTCATTGGCAGAGTGTTGGCCAGTGTGGGCTGTTGAGCTCCAGTGCACAAGTGTCAGCAAACTTCTGGCCTCTGGATATCACCCCTTACTCTTTTTGCTTCTGCTGCTCATCCAGCACACACATCAATTTAACCAACTCCCTGTATTAAATCCCCACTGAATACTTATAATTTTATTTCTTAAGGTTTCTCTACTAAAACAACAACACATTGTAAAATCATACCTTCAGTATCCAGTATGTGTTTCTATCTTTAGATTTTTTATAGTAAAACTCACACCCATTGAATTGCTCTTATAATGGGATTTCCTTCTGCATGACGCTTAGTGTTCTATATTAGCATATTTTCTTTATCGTTTTTTATTTCTGCTTTCCTACTTTATATTAAGAAAGTTAATATTGTTAGTTGGTAAAAAGTTGTATTTTGTGGTTTATAAAATGCATGTATTTTATATAAAGTATCTTGAAAATCAGGATGGGTTTTATGGGGGATGCAAAAAAAATAGCTTTCTTCCCACCTTTCTAAATTCTTCTGGCTGACCTAAATCAAATTAAGATGAGACAGATTAATATGAGAAAATGTCCAAAATTTATTACATGTGTGAGTGCTTCAAAAATATGAGACCTAAGGACAAGGAAAAATTGAAGCTTAGATGTCATTCTGGAGCTGAAGAGGAGGAAGCAAGGGCCTGGGATTTCAAGTTCTTGGTGGGCCACCAGAAACAGTGGGACACCGAGGGAAATCCAAGGAACAGGCTTTGCTAGATTTCTCCCTTTCTGCCACATTTAGTTTATATTATGATGCAAAGAAAATGCTACCTTCCTTTAAGCAGGTTTTTCTATCTGAATCCCATTAGGCAGTTAAAGAAGGAGGGTCAAGGTTTCTTTCTGAGTTTTTTGTTTCTTAAGAACCCGTGCAAGATCAGTACCCCAAAAGACATATTTGGGGTGGCAAAACTTTGGTGTCCCTCAGTCCATAGTCTACACGTTTTATAATCCCTGTAGGCCAGGCAGCAGTTGTAACATAGTTGTCATTCCCTGAGCACACAGGGATATCAAAACTGTCAGTGTCATTACCAGCAGGATGGGTGTCAGCAGTTCGCAAGAAAATTCTAGAGAAAATAGCGGTGCATTTAACCCCTAGGAACCAAATGATATCGGGAAAAAGGTTGATGGAGTTGGTAAATTGGATATACTTATCAACATTAACCAGCAGAGATCTACAGTTGGCCTGCGCAATGGGCAATGCATAGTAGTTTCACTTCCGTAAATTCTTGAAACATATTGCCTTACCACTCTTTATAGCACAGAAGATTATTTTGCACAGAAAAACACAAATATCAGTGATGCCAAGTTTAAAACTCATTTAGAAGAGGTAAACTCAGTGTGGGGAAGGTTTACAAATATGTTGACTGGTTTTATTTTGGTCTTTCTTTTTTATGTTTTTAGAGACTGACAATGTCTAGAAGACCTCCTTCCATAAGAACTGTAGTTCCAACTGGCTAGAAAGCAGTATGTCTTGATTGGCAGCCCTTCTACGTACGTAGCTGGCGGCATATTTTCTTTCAGAGTGGTAAATGGAAAAACAGCGCATTTTTAACAAGATGGCATCTTGAATTTTATTTAAAAAGCAAGCATACTATTTTTGTTTCTGTATAATTATGTCTAATTAAAGCCTAAACTTTATTTTTAACTCAGTTTCATAAATTTATTAATATCTATGTATTTCCCTTAAACTCTTCTCAGTCCTCTCTTATCTCCAGCATCCCTTATATTTCAAGTCATATTGGAATCACCTGGAAATTTAATTCTGGGTTGTCGTATAGTCTTGTTTTGTCTTTTTGTTTATTACTGTTGCTTGTTAAGGCAATAATAACACTTGCTGAGCTATATAACTCCATAGCGTCATTTCCTCCAATATTCATTTCTCTTTTTGCTGGAGTTCTTTCTCCAAGAGTAATTGCAAAAGTCATCTTTCTGTGATAATGTTTCTGAGATTCATTTATCTAAGCCTCCAAAATAAAGACATTTTACTTTCATAGCTAAATATTATTTATTTGAAAGTATCTATATTCAAAATTCTTTTCCTTCATACTTTTCTACCATTTAATTCTTCAGTCAATCTGGAAAAAACTTTTCCCCATATCCTTTATGCAATAAAGGCATCCATTCTGCATTCATTTGTAATGCTTCCATTAGCATATACATAATTCAGAGCTGCATCAGTGCATATTCCATTCCATTTTTCTACACATCAATAATTTTTGTCAGTACCACACTGTCAATCGTCAGAGCTGTAATGAAATGACAGACGGGGTTACTCCATCACAGTATCTAAAGGTGTCAACTACCAGTTCTATGTCATCTTGCCTTCCTTTGGAAACATCCCCATCTTTGTGGAGGATAATTCCCAAATTACGAATGGCATAAACTCCATAATAAGCTGTAAGATGTGAGACTAAAACAATGAAGAACACCAAAAAGCTGGTTTTGCCTTCCCTCAGCTACCAGAAGTGAACATAAAAATAAAACTGAAGGAAAAGGGGCACATATTGGGGGAAGGGGGTGCAATTGATAGCTGTGTATAGAGAATATGACTTGCACCTCCACTTCTGTTTTCCCCAAACCATTGACCTTAGATTTATATATTATGCTACTTCACCAGAAAGAACACATAAATATTATATTTTTATTTAAATATAAATGACAGGTTTTAGCCCATTTAATTTTCTCTTTCTTAATTTGTCTGAAAGTAAAATTCCAACTGGAGCTTACTCTTTTTATTTCAGAAATGAGGCCCATTCATTTACTTTCAATAATTCAATTCATGTAGTTTCAGGTCTCTTTCTTAGATAACTTTTTTACACCCAAACTGACAGTCTTAACTTCCATAAAATGCTTAACATAATTACATTTATGGACAAAATTCACATGTGTTAGCTTACTTCTGTTACTTGTCTAAATGTTTTCTCTTTTGGAGAAACTGATTTTTAACTTTCTGTTTCTAAAATTTATTTATTTATTTTATTTTTAAAATTTTTTATTTATTTATTTTTAGAGAGAGGGAAAGGAAGGGAAGGAGAAAGAGAGGCAGAGAAACATCAATGTGTGGTTGCCTCTTGAGCGCCCCCTCCTGGGTGCCTGGTCCACAGCCCAGGCATGTGCCCTGACTGGTAATTGAACCTGCGACCCTTTGGTTCTTAGGCCCATGCTCAATCCACTGAGCCGCACCAACCAAGGCTAGAATATTTTGTATTTTTATAACTTTCATTTTTTTTATTCTTCTTAACCACCTCTTAGTTAACAATCTAAGTTTAATTGTTTTAATGTTTATCATAAATTTTACAAGCTTTTATATTTCATTTCTCTAATTACTCTCATTAATCATTAAAATGATTTAATCATGTAAGGATATGATTTTCAAATATTACATAGAATAGCTTTGATTTGAACCCATGGTTACCTGAACCTAATGCCCCTACGCTGAGCTTCATTTTTCTTCAAAGAGTTTGGATACGAGGACAGATGAGTCGGAGACAGGGATATGATGACAGAGGCAGAGATGACAGTGATGCAGGACCATACACCAAGGAATGAACGTGGCTGGTAGCAACTGGAAAACGCAAGGAAATGGATTATTCTTTAAAGCTTCCAGATGGAATGTATCTTGAACAATTTTATAAGTTTTCCTTTTGAACTATAATAAATTTGTATTGTTTTAAGATGATAACTTTGCCATAGTTTGTACACTCCCTGGCTGAGTGTGCTTGGCTCAAATGGAAAGACTTCCTCCGTCCTGTGTGCGTAAGGGTTCTCAGTCCTTGTTGATGCAGGATTCACCTACTATACCATCACTTTTTAATGCATAAAGGCTATTCGCACAGAGTCACCAAAATCCTATGATAATCCTCAGAATTCTCAAAGTGTTTTTTATTCCTAATTTTTCAAACCTACTTGTTGTTCCTGACTTACAAGATGCATGAACCCCGTAAAGCTTGCAGATAGCACAACCAACCATGAAAAGTTTAGCTTGCTCCTAACCTGGGCTTTGTAGACACTAGTCACCCGTGTAACATCTGGGACGAGAAAACACTGACTCATCACTGAGGCCAGCACGCTTCTCCAGCCCTGTTCAGAGCATGCGGCTGAGACCAGGACTCCTGCTCCAGTTTCAGAGCACCAGCTGCCTGTCTTGGATGCTGCCATTCTTCAAGTTTCAAGGGAGGACAGCTCCCTCAGGGGCTGCCTTCCTCTGAATGACCACGCCAGTTTGGAGTTACCAAAAGTATAACAGCAGATTTGTTCATGTTTCATCTTCCTTTGCTGTAAGATGGGTAGATAAGGACTGGATTTGCTGTCAGAAGTGTGTTTACTTCAGGACCACTGGCTGCATGCAGAGACCAGCCCACTGATTCCACCCATTTTCCATCACCACCTGGTGATGCCCTTTCCTGTTTCCATCCCTCGGTCAAGGCTACTCTGTCCCTTAAACAGGTTTTAGTAACTCTGAATCTCAGGGGAGTTTAAGATTTCTGTCCTTATGCAAAATTG
The DNA here is from genome assembly GCA_004026765.1 of Micronycteris hirsuta. NCBI lineage: Eukaryota > Metazoa > Chordata > Mammalia > Chiroptera > Phyllostomidae > Micronycteris > Micronycteris hirsuta. Next base: position 19,519 of record PVJI01013774.1, read on the forward strand.
CTAAATTCTTTCTCTAAAACTATCAAGCTTTATACACTAAAATTTTAAAGGATGATTATAATCAAATTGGATTCACTGGCCACCCTGCCTCACACACATACACACTGCCAGGATGACCTCCAAAGCAGATTCCTTGATTGCCTAAGTCTGAAAAAAAATTTTAGTGCAAATCATACTTGTGGGTTTTGCTGGCTGAGATACACTCAGGGCCTAAGGAGCTGGCCAGAGAACAGAGTTCTTAACAGCTCCCAGTGTTCTACAATGGAACTTGTTGGGTTCTGATGCTTCATCTTACAAAAGAAGATAAAACACGATTAAATATGAGATTTGAAATCTCTTTTAACAATGCAAATGAAATCTAAGGAGTTCACAGCTTTTTCATTACTTAGGAGCTCTCTCTTTCCCAATGTTTTCCACATTTAGCAGATTATTAAGATACATGCGGGAGAAAATCTGAATTTTATTTGAATATAAAGGTTTACTGGTCAATTGGAATTTTAAAAAGCTTTTTTTTTTACTTGGAAAGTACACAACGTATTTTCAAATTTATATAACACAGAGAGAACCAGCATCTTCCATTTTTGAAGCAGGTAAAGACACAGCAAAGTGCATGCGGAAAGGATGTGAATAACAAAAATACGAAAGTATGCCTGTAACAGGGGGCTTCTCAGCTACTCCTACTGCACAGCATTTACCAAGGGCCAGCTAGGAGCTGAACAGGGCGCAGCACCGAAGCCGCCCAATGACAGCATGAGATAGGACCTGCTTCCACTCGCGCTCAGGACGGAAGTGAGGCCCAGAAACACTAGCCGCTCGTGCCAGGTCAGCCAGCCAGTGACAGGGGAGCCCAGAATTTCAGCTCAGACTGTTTGGCTCCGGCCTTTTGGTTAACATGTTTGTTGATTTTAGATGGAGAGGAAAAGAGAGAAAAAGAGATAGAAACATAGATATAAGAGAGAAACATCGATTGGTTGCCTCCCGTACACACCCCAACCGGGGATCAAGTACGAAACCTAGGTATGTGCCTGACTGAGAACAGAACCCCGATCTTTTGGTGTACAGGACGACACCCAACTAACTGAGCCACCTGGCCAAGGCGACTCCAAGGCTTTTTCATTGCTTTTTGGTACCACTTCTTTTCAAGGACTTATACTCGTAAATGGTGACCCTGTGGCTTTAGGCTGTGACAAACCGCAGACGAAAGTCATGCCGCTGACACTGGCTGATTCCTTACCTCTCTGGCTTTAGCCCTCCTTGCTCTGACACCGACAGGTGCAGCTTCCAGATTTTCTGAACATCTGATGTAATCCTTCAAGATTTAGGCTATTTGTTGGGAGAATTATTATTGTTTTAATTTTTACATTAATATTTTATTTTGTTACAGTTTGCATTCAACACCATTTTGTATTGGTTTCAGATGTGCAGCACAGTCGATAGACATGTATATACTTTACAAAGGGTTCCTTCTGATCATTCAAGAGCCCTCCTGGCACCATGGACGGTCACCACCATAGTGTTGACCACTGGGAGAATTTCTGAAGGGACAGAAGGACCTTGTCTCATTTAGTGAAGCACTTTGCTGTTTTTCCACTTCCAGTGGAGGTGGAAAAACAGACTCAACTGGAGGAAGGACAATTTCTGAATTTGTGTGTCATTACATAGACCAGATCAATTTTTGATATTTTAAAGTTCAACGTTTTAAAAACTGACTTAATAATTTTACTTTGATATGCAGAAAATAAAGTTATTTGGGGGCATTTAATATGAGATTATCAATTACTTCAAATGTTTAGCCTCTGTTTAATACCATCAAAAATATGCCAAGTTTTTTCATACAGAAACTTATTTTTTCTAAATATAAGCATTCATAATTTAATGAATTCTTGAAAGTGTGTCTTTTTTCATATTATGGGTAATTTTATTATTACATTAAAAGTCCCAGTTAGCTTATATGCTTTGACCACACAATAACATAGTATCTCATGATATTAGAATAAAATTTAATTATGCCAATTTTATATTCATAAATTCACAGGCACATCTTACACATTCTAGCTTTTAGTTTATAGGGATATTTATAAAATGAACAGTTCCTTTGGTAAAACTCAGTTGAATATTTCACTGCTATCTTGCACTATTAATGGATAAAAAATGAACCACCTCGAGAGCACTGAAAGATCAGTTTTTCTTTACCTTCCCTTTTCTCTTTCATCAAAAGAATGTCACATGTTGTTCTCATAGTATTAATTTATAAATATAATGAGAACTACTAAAGAAACACACACTACACATCCCAATTCTTTATAGTTCTAAAAGGAATATAGTATTGGGTTGTGTAGACTCTATATCATTTCCTCACAGTAAATGAGCATGTGCCAGTCAGTCTTCCTCACCAGAACACGGCTTAGGAAGTTCATTTTCTATACTCACATGCACACACATGTACATATAATCTTGACTACATACCTTAGACTATGTATGTTAATCTACATAGATAGTAAAGATACATATATGTATTTACATATATATAGTTTTGAAACTTTACTACTGACTTGCTGTATGGCCTTTAATGAACCAATTTTCCATCTTCCCTGTTCTTAATAAGGCTGTCTGTTGTGGTGGGAAATACATAAACTTTTAAGGCATGAAGAACTGGACGAACACAAAGCTCCAGCACTTACCAGTTCTGTGATCCTAAGTAACTTACTTATATCCTTTTTTTATTAAAGCCTCCCATGAGGATGTGTTTATTGATTTTTAGAGAGAGAGGAAGAGGGGAACATCAATGTGAGAGAGGAACATCCATCTGTTGCCTCCTATATGCATCCTGATCAGGGATTGAACCAGCAACCCAAGTATGTGCCCTGACCGGATCAAACCTGTAACCTTTTGGTGCACAGGCAGACGCTACAACCACTGAGCAACCCAGCCAGGACTCTTATATCTTTCTTAACTGTGAATGGTTACCTTCCTAAACTAAAAAATAACAAAATTATACCAACTTCATTATATGTTTGCCAGACATTGATATAAAATAAAGTCACATTTTCTATAATTCTCTAATTCTAATAGCTTCCACCAGCATCTTTTCAAACTTAGGAAATGTGCATTTTCAAAAAAATTTTGGTCCAAATAATCCTAAGAATCTCATTTTTTATGTGCATTTGTCATTGCAATCCACAACAAAATATTAGCAAATCAAATCTGGAAAAATGTTTATGAAACATATGTTTATTAAAAGACATTTATCCAAAATATACGAACAATGCTTAAATCTCAGCACTAGGAAAAGAAACTCAATTTTAGAAATGTGCTAAAGATTTGAAAATACCTCACCAGGGAAGATACGCTAATATTTGCCATTGGTAGTTAGAAACCACTCCACACGAATTACAAGAGCTAATATTCTCATATCTGACGGGAACTGTCTCTGGTGGAGAAGCAGACTCTCCTTGTTGTTTTAACCTGCTCAACATGATGTGTCTTTAAGGAAATGCAAATTAAAACAAGAATGAGATACCATTACTCATCTGTTAGCATGCTTGATATCCAAAAACTCAACAATACCAGTTACTGGTGAAAACAGAAGAGCAGCAGACTATTATTTATTGCTGGTGGGAATACGAAATGGTGCAGCCACTTTATAAGACCAAGTTTGCCAGCTTCTTAAATGTGAAATACAGTTTTGACTAACATACAATGCAGCAATTGTGTTCCAAGGTATTTATAAAAATGATTTAAAATTGTAGGTCCACAAACATACCTGCACACAAATTTTATAGATTTATTCATAATTGCCAAAAATAAGACATGAATGGGTTAAAAAACCATGTTACAGCCGTAAATGAAATACGATTCACTAACAGAAATAATTAGATATCGAGCTGTGTGAAGACATTGATGAATCTTAAAATTCATAAAAATAAATACATTAATTAATTAAATTAATCAGCTTACTTAAATTGATTAATTTAATTGATGACGGTTAATTTGGTTAATTGAATTACATTAATGAAAATTTAATTCATGTGCTAAATGAAAAAGACAGTCTTAAAGACTTCTAATACAGATTTCTCTTACATGACACTTTGGAAAAGCCCAAAGGGATGGTAAACAAATCAGATTCTGGCAGGGTTTGGGGGTCGGGGGAGGAGGGTTGAACAGCAGGACTACTTGGGCGAAACTGTGGTCCCCCAAACCCTTTCTTGACATTTCAATCCGCATTACCTCAGAATGCAATTATATTGAAGACAAGGCCTATAAAGAGATGATTGAGTCAAAATAACACTGTTTGGCTGGGGTCTCTAATCCAGGTTGACGGGTGTCCTCATAAGAAGAGGAAGGGCCACCAGAGATGCTCACTCACAGAAGAAGGACTATGTGAGGACATAAGAGGGTGGCCATCTGCAAGCCAGGAGACAGACCTCAGAAGAACCAAACTTGCTAACAGCTAAATCATGGACTACTGGCCTCCAGAACTGATAAAATAAATTTCTGTTAATTAAACACCCAATCTGTGCAATTTTGTTATAGTGGCTCTAGAAAGCAAACACAAGGAGGTGACTTGCAGGGCAGTGAAACTACTCTGCATGACACTATAATGGTGGGTACATGACACCATGCATCTGTCAAAATTCACAGAACTTCACAACAACTAAGAGCGAGTCTTAATATATGCGAATTGAAAAGATAATTTAGGCAATTGGGGGATCCTGAGATGAAGCACAAACTGTGACGAAAGAATCCGAAAGTACTACAAGTATATGAAACAACTTCTATAAAGAGGGTGGGGAGGAGAGGTGCTAACCTAGGTAACTCTGGAGCTGAGTGGAATCTATAAGATTAAGCCAAAAACAAATGGCCAGTAAACACAGTGCTTTAGCTGATAAAGTTGTTTCTCATGGGTTAAGGGCTAACAATTCTGAAACCACCTTATCTGTATACTATAATTGAAGAAGTGAGAAAATGGATGGTGGAAGGAAGGAGTTAGTTTTTTAAATTAAAAAAAAATATTTTCCATTACCATTCATCCCCCCTATAGCCTCTTCCACCTCCACCCTCCCTCTCACCGCCAGTTATCACACTGTTCTCCATGCCCATGAGTTCTTTGTCTTTTTTGTTCTTTTTCCTTTTTGCTTGATCCCTCTGCCCCTCAACCCTCCCCAGAGCTGTCAGCCTGCTCTGTAGCTATGAGTCTGTCTCTGTTTTGCTCGTTGATTCAGTTTGTTCATGGATTGCACATGTGACTGAAATCATATGGTACCCGTTGTTCTCTGACTTGCTTATTTCACTTAGCATAATGTTCTCCAGGTCCATCCAGAGAGTGAATTTTTTTTTCCTTTTTTACTGCTAAGTAGTATTCATTTGGAAGCAGCCCTTGTTCATCAGTAGAGAAGTGCATAAAACTGCTATGATTTATTTACACAATGGGACTCATTTTCCTTATTGGATTGGGAAGTTGCAGACTAGCAAGGGGAGGGGTTTCATTATCCACACAGTCATAGAGGACAAGATGTCAGTGTGAACTCATGTTGAGGGTAACATAAAAACAGATAGATAGTGCAAACTGAATTGTCTCCCCCCAAAACATATATTAAAGTCCTAACTACTATCATTTCAGAATGTGACCTTATTTGAAAATAAGGTCATTACAGAGGTGATTGATTTAAAATGAGGTCATCAGGGTTGGCCCTTAATCCAATATAATGGGTGTCCTTATAAAAACGGGGAGTGGACACAGAGAGGAGATGGGACACCCAGAGAGGGAAGATGACGTGAAGACACACAAACAGAATGTCATATGAAATGGAAGACTGAAGTAACACATCTAGAAGCCAAAGAATTCCTGAGGCTGCGAGAATCTAGGAGAAAGGCACAGTTCCTTCCCTAGAGTCTTCAGGAGAAGCATGATTCTGAGACACTCCGATTATCTCAAGCTTCTGGCCTCCAGAATAATGAAACAATAGATTTATTTATTTTAAGCCATCTCATTGGTGGTACTTTGTTAATGCAGCCCTAGGAAACTAATATAAATGTATGCGTAGGTATCTGTCATCTGAGAGGGCCTAAGAGCAACGGCACTCCAGATCCAGGAGCGCACCTGGCATTCACACGTGGATGTGCAGTGCCGGCGGAAACAGAGCTCCTTGGAGAAGAAGCCAGTTCCAGGACTGGGGCAGGAAGTGTACAAAGTGATCTCAGAGAAGCACTGTGTAGTAGCAGAAAGTACGGGACTGTCCAAGAATCCGCAAGAAGGGGGTATGCCAAAGGGACACAAGTGTGTGAAAGAGACCCTCGTGTCCGAGCCTGGAACACAGCAGCTCTAGAAAACAAGCCCAAAGACAGGCCGTTTTACTGCCCTACAAGAACATAAATAAAAATAATGCTGGATTATAATCAAAAGTATAAAATGGTTTCATGATTATATAAACAACAGACTAAATAAATGAGAGAGAATAGACAAGTACCTTATGCAGAATTCCAAATAATTTATGAACACACTCCACGGTCAAGGAGATGGAGCATAACTCCCAAATCCTTACGTGTGGCTGCGCATAACTTCCCAGGAAAAAAGGGAAAAAGAGTAACTTTACTGTGGATAAAACCCCAACACTACCTCAGCCATGACCATGATTAACAGCAACAGTGAAAAGTCATGCTCATAGTATGTGACCTTGATGTGATGTGATGAGAACGGTACTTTCCCTCTGTGACATTCTTCCTCCAAATCCATAACTACAACCTATGCATGAGAAAAACAACAGAAATGTCAATTGAAGGGCATTCTATAAAGTGTCTGACCAGTACTCCTCAAAACTGTTGAAGTCATCAGAATGAAGAAAAATCAGAGAAGCTTTCACAGCCCAGAAGAACCCAAGGAGACATAATGACTAAATGTAACGTGGTATCATGAGTGAGATCCTGGGTTGGATAAAGGACGCTAGATAAAATCTAAAGGAATCTGAGTAATGTATGGACTTTAATTTATAATAATGTACCAATAGTGGTTTCTTAATTGTGACAAATAAACCTGATGTAAGATGTTAATAATAGGAAAAACAAGGGGTGAGGTGTATGAGAACTCTAAATAATGTATTTGCAATTTCTCTGTAAATATAGATCCATTTATGAAATAAAAAGTTTATTAAAATCAGTGTGTGACAGTGGCCTACCCTGATCAGTTCAGTTATCTCAAACCTAAATATAAATATATATATTTTGGAAAAGAATGATACCCAACTCTGCTGACTACTAGTCACTAGACACCAGGATTCTGCCCAGTCAAAATGAATTAATAGATAAGCCAGGAAAGTGCCAGGAATAAAAATCAGTTCACTTCCCCTTCAATTCCTTTGGTGGAGAAAAACAAAATTGAAAGAAAATGTTTAGAACTGTTTAATAAATTAAATAAAAAGTAGATAACAAAATATTAATACATATTAAAATATATCTAACCTGAAGAATAATATATAGTGTTACATGTTTGGTGTTCAGTAAATAAATAAATATTCAAATAAATTCAAAATTTATTGAATAAATAGTCCATTTAATTTCTGTTTTTAGCATTCTGTTAGCACTTCTATTAAGCACAGAGTATTAAGTGCAGAGGGACTGTACCCTGAGAAAGCACACTTAAAGAACCTCGGGTGGGGTTAAAGGCACATCGACAGCATTGCCTGACGGATGACCATACGGACTCAGGGGTTGACTGCCTGGCTTTGAATCCTAGCTCTACCCTTTCTAGTTGTGTTACCTGTGCTAGTGACTTCACCTCTCAGGGCCTCAGTTTCCTCATCTATAAAGTAGGGTAATAAAGATACCAACCTCCTAGGGGTGCTGTGAGACTAATTAAATAGCACATCCAAAGGATTTAAAATGACACTTGGCGTGTACTAAGTACAACATAAATATCTGGTATCATTACGTGGATTGAAAACAAAGCATGTAACAGGTTTGCCATTGAAAAGCATCTGTCTCTTGTGTCTGCCACACTTGCTGGTATGGAAAGGCTCATGGCTGGCATGCCAGCAGTCTCAACTCACACCTTCACATCACAGAAAATAAGAGATGGATAGCTTTTAGGATCAAAGTGTTCTTCTTCTAAAATTACCACTATTTTTAATAAGTTTTGAGTTATACATTCAGATTGTTTTGAAATTTTAAATAACTTTCTAAGAAAGAAAGAGACGATGATGTCAATGAAAATGAAATAGTTTTTTAATGGTTCGAAAAGCACTGAGCTACAACGTGCACAATGCCTATGCTGGATGTGGCGGGCTGCAGAATGAGTATTTGTCCTGAGGCACTGAGAATTCAGTGCGGTGTGAGTACATAAATAAATAAATTATACATGTACGTATATGTATATACATACACACACACACACAAAGATATAAGTGAATGATTTATTTAAAAACCTTAAAATGATCAGTTATTTTAACGAAAGATCAAACACAATTGCCAGGAGAGCAATTATCGCTGAAGCCAGGATCTGATGCTATTGGGCCTTCAAAATCCAGTCTCAACGTGCCAGGCTAACATGTGTGTCCCATTATGAACCAGATGAAGAGGATTTGCAGGAAGTCTATTATCGTAATAGAAAAAAATTATCCAGGGTTAAATCTCATGTTTCTAAAGAGAATAATTATCTCAGCAAAAATAGAAGGAAAATTATTCAGCAAAACTACGTTGTGAAGTGTTTTACTGTAACAGAAATTTAGTTCCACTACTGATGAAATTATGTTCTCTGTATCAGACAATGAAAAGATTGCTTGCAATCTACATGAGAGGTTAAAGTTCAAACATGTTAAGTCAGATTATTAAAAAGCTGGGAAAGGAATTACTATGAGGTTATGATAAAATTGGATTGGGATTTTTTAATGCCTAGGTTGTAAAACTTATATTAAATCCTAGCTGAAAGGCTTGAATTTGGGGTTCCTGGCTGATACAGCAGATTGGCTGACAAATTGGTTGACAAACTACCAGAATGGATCCAAGTAATAGATAAGTATATTTGAGGATAATTTTTCTGGATATCATGGCCCAGAATTCCGGACCAATGGTCAAAATCTCTAACCTGAATGTGTAACTTTAAAGACCTGATGGGCCTCTATGGTGGACTTGATTGATCTGGCTCACTGGGCTATATTCTACCTTTCCACATGCCTCCTGTTCTGAAGGCCAAGACATAAAAATCACATCACTCAGGCTCCTGGGCAGCCAGGACTCTGTACATGAAATAATTTCCGCTAGTTAGATATACTCTCAGGAGACTTGGAAGTAGAAACAAAGGACACCCTCTGCTCCTATCTCCGTCTGAGAGGCAGCACTGTGGAAACGGAAGGGCAGAAGGAAAGCAGGGGCAGCTGAACTTGGCATTCTGAAGTCTAGTCATCAGTTTCACAGGTGTTGAGACAAAGTTGGGGCAGCAGAGATGCCTGTGGATGTAGGGACTTTCTGGTCCTTTGACGGCAGACTTTGTGGTTTGTTTTTAAATTCAATAATTCCAATCATGCCCTGTTTTGGGGAGCCTTTCGAAGATTTTCCCTACACAGTATTCAGTGTGTTTGTGTGTAAAACACTGAGAACAGCTGAATCTCGACTGTTACAGTATTAATACTCTTTTTTATTTTAAATATTTTAAGATAACTTGTTTTCTTATACATATATTAATGTAAAAGGTACATATTTTTATTTAAAATGCTATTTAAAGCCAAGAAAAATGTAATTTATTAAATTTATTTGTATAGATTTTTAGGTTTCTAAGACATATTTAACAGTTTATGAAGTCCCTTTCAATTGAATTATAGGTCTATCTTATTCTATACATAATATTTTTAAGAGAATTAGATATATTATATTTAAGATTTTAGTGTGAAATAGTTAAAGAGGTTCATTAATCAAATAACTAAGTTGTATTAAAACTCTAGAAATTTAGTCTGTAAATCTATAAGCTAATTGAGCAGTAATAAAAAAATTAAATGAATATTTTAATTTAAGCAGAAGATAGATTTCTTAAAAAACTAAGATTTGTAAGTTAAGCTTAAGAGTTGGTTTATTATAGTTATAAATTTTCACACAAGTTACCGTGAGCACACTAAAGCTTTCCCCTCCTACTACAAGGCACTAAAACCAAAGTGATGGATTCTAACTTTGAGCTTCATGTGTTTCTTACACCAACAATGTAACCAGTTTCCACTCTGCTAATATCCGCTACTTAAGTAGTCTACACATACAGTAAATATCTGCCAGCAAGTTCCTAGTGCTTTAACAGATCTCGAAACTGTGTTCAAGTACATCCTAATTTGACAGTGTTTTGTTAGGCGACTTTATGACGTCATGAGGTACAAATAAAAGAGTGAATAAAAAGGAGGCTCATGATAACATATAATCAGTAATGTAGTCAGGAAAGCTATGAGAAGAAAGGCTACTATAGATATACAAGAAGGCATGAACTCAAGAAGCATAAGGTTGGACGGACAAGCAGCAAAAGCAGAAGGAAGCTGCATTTTTTCAGCAACGCCCACAAGACCCGCTTGGTTTGTGTTTCTGGCCTATCCCAGAGTTGTCCACTGACACACTGGCCCTTCTAGCTACGTAGCCCAACTCCTCGGACTTCTACAAAACACAAAATTATGGCAGTGCTAAGAAAAAAACAACAAATAAATATTTAGTAGAAGGCCGGTAAGGTATTCAATCCAGACCAAATGCAAGGGAGAGAGAGAGAGAGGTAAAACCAAGTTCGGGAATGGGAAGAATAAGTAGCAGCATTGCCCGTCAGGCGCTCCGGGGCAGGCGAGAGGCTGTAACCAATGCTGTGGAAGCCAGCAGGAGATGGCGCCGGCTCAGAGGAGGTAGTTCTCTGATTGTCAGATTTTGAGTTCATGAGATGTTTAGAGAAAGGGTGGAAAGGAACTTAGTGTGTATCAAGCATTTGCCTTTTAATTTTCAAAATCATGCTATGGAAAGTACTATCTCCATTCAAAACAGATCAGAAATGGCAAAATAATAATTAGATAATCTAGATTTTGAGCCAAGCTGCCACTGATTTTATGATGATTGAGCCCAAGACACTGATGATCACTCTGGCCTTAGATGAAACTGCCCTGATATCCAAGCGTGATTGGGTAATTATCCTAAGAAAATGTTAATATTAAAGTTCTTCCCATTAAGGAATATGCTTTTGTTTAAAAAAGAGAATTTAAGTGACCATGTAGGGAGAAGAAGGGACCTGAGGCTCAGCTGGAACAAGGCTGTAGATGACAGAATTCCAGTGGGCTTGGGTAAAAGGGAGTCACGTGGGAGGTAGAGAAGTGGAAAGGAAAAGAGTTGAAGTAATGTAGCAGGAAAATGGTTCCTCATGACTGAAATAGCCAAGAGACTTTTAAAACCAAAAATATCTTTGATTTTGAAACTGTGTTGCTGCCATTTTCTTCCATCTTCCTAAACCTTTGTCAAATCCACCTTCTCAAATGCATTTCTATGAGCGGTTTGTGGCAAAATTTAAGAAAAGGTATTGAGTTTCACATTGAAATCAACATGATATGAACCAAAGATCACACAACAAAGGTGGGAAAACAACCTTTAAAAACAACAAAGCGGTAACCAAAACTAGAGGACAAAAAGAAAGCATATGACTGTTAGAAAATCACAAAACATCAGTAAAAGACATCATAACCTTCAAAGTGGAGGACGTGGATTTTCAGAATGAGAGAGATACTGACAACAAGGTAGCCCAAGGACTTTGAGAAAATCATTTATGAATAAACATCATTAAGGAGGAGGCATATACTAAATTTAGGGTTACTGCATAGTACTAACCCTTAAAGTCACTTTTGGAATCAGAATTATTTCTCCTCCACCAATAAAATGTGCCGTTGAGTTTCTTCACAGTGTGCATATTGATATCACTCCTAAGCAGGTGTAGGAATGGCCTGAAGAATAAACAAATGAAATGTGTTCCTCATGTAGTCTATATCTCAAATTCAAGTGGTGTTACTATGGAGATGTTGCTATAGAAATGTACAGATGAAAAAGTGCTTCTTGACAGTAATAGAATTATTGGCTTTTTATTTAAGTGTGTGATGATACTAAAGTAATAAGGCACCCTTCAAATAATTCTTTCAAATAATTCTTTTAAACCTTTCATCAGGTCTTTTCTAGTGATGGCACACCTTTGGAGTGATTAAAACCGTAGCTTTACTTGTCAAGCCCAGAAAGGCAGTGTATCCTCTTAAAAGGCAATCGAAGCAACATGTAGAGACAGCAACGCCATCAGAGATCTGGTGTCTGAAAGTGAGTCTGTCATGAATTCTAAGTGTGGCTCAAATAAAGTCATTCTCTGCCTGTGTCAAACCAGGGCTCAGACAGCAAGAATCCTTACCTTTGTTCAGTGGGGCTTCTTGTTTTGTCAGTCATTTATCTTCGCATTGAAAATACACTGTCAACCAGAGTTAAACTTTCACTGCAATGAATTCCAGGCCTCCAGAGGGAAAGCTCCCCTTTCCCCAATGTAAAGTATCCACAGGGACCTAAGTGACTGTTTTCTTCTCCTGTTTTAACTAATGGAAACTCTCTTCAGATATTCTCTTCACTGTGAGTTAAGTATGTAATAGATTTGTTTTTCCAGGGTTAGTTTTTAAAGGATATGTTTATAACTTATGTGTTAATACTTAATAATTAGGACAAGAAGTATAGTAAACTCTCATTAATTGGCAATGCAAATAACCAACAAACTCAAGGTAACTGGTGTTTCAGACAAATTTCTAATGGTCTAAAAAAAGTTAACCTGACATCTCAAAAATTTCACACAACAAAAGGACTATAAATAAGCTTCAAGCCTGAGATATTTATTTAACAAAAAAGTAAAAGACGATCAAAGACAACTGCTGCTGACACTGCCAGTGGCAAACAAGGGACAGAGGCCACTAAGGAATAGAAAACTATGTTACAAGGGTAAGGGAAAGGAGGTTTTGAAAATGTATATATATATATATATATATATATATATATATATATGTGTGCAACTGAAAAAGTAACAAGAAACTAGCTCAGGAAGGGACATATATATAATTGTAAATGTAATCAGAGCTTGGAGGAAGTCAGGGCCAGTTCAGGGGGCACTGTGAGTAATGGAACTGCCATCCCATGGATCTCAGAAAACTGTGTTGGGCATGTTGATCTCACACATGTAGAAAACTTAACTCATGGTAGGTGCTGAATGCATTCAGTACATGAATTTTTAACTTTTTATGAAAATGACACTACATATCCGGGGTTCACTCTGTGTATGGATGACAGAATAGGATACTAGATATTTATCTCAGGATGACTTTGGTCTGAAATGTGGCAAACAGTGGGATGAGCTATGGAGGGCTGCTGGGAGGACTGACCAGGGTGATCCATGAAGAACACAGCGCTCCACAAGTAGCCAGCTCTCAGACGATAGTGAGAGTGTACTGGTGATTCCAACCAAAGGTCACTTTATATTATTATTCTGTACTGAAATTATTTTAGACTTATGGAAGACACACAAAAAATAGTACACTGGTATTCCCATACACCAGAGGTCTCCAGACTTTTCTATAAAGGGTCAGGTAGTAAATATGTGAAGTGTGTGGGCAAGATGGCCACTCATCGCTCTGGGCCACAGTCAGCATTTGGTTGCTTATTTTTTGCCATTCCGATGTGCAGTGCTATCACTTTGTGGTTTTAATTTGCATTTCCTTAATAAATCATGTTGAACATCTTCCTATATGCTTATTTGTCATTCGTATGGTATATCATTTCCCATATCTTCTTTGGTGAAATATCTGTTCAGATTCATTTTGCATTTATTTAATTTTTTGTATTGAATTTTAAGTTATTTATTCCAAAAACAACTCCTTTATTGGATATTACTTCAAATATTTTTTCTCAATCTGTGGTTTGTCCTTTCATTTCCTTAAACATTGTCTTTTGTGGGATAAAAATTTAATTTTAATAAAGTACAGTAGTTATCAATTTTTTATTATAGATCATGTTTCTGGTATCGTACCTAGAAACTCATTGCCAAAGGCAAGTTGACTCAGATTTTCTCTTTTGTATTCTTCTAAAAGTTGTATAGCTTTGCATATTATGTTCAAGATTATAATCCATTTTAATTAATTTTTAAATAAGTTTCAAGATGATTGTTGAGGTTTTGTGGGTTTTTTTTTTTTTTTGGCTTATTGCATATGATTGTCCAAATATTCCAGCACCATTATTTGAAAAGACTATCCTTTCTCCATTGATTTGCCTTTTACACCTTATTCAAAATGAATTGATTAACATAGTGTTCTGTATCTGGGTGGGTCACTGCTGTGTTCTCCATTTGGTTTTACTGATCTATATACCTCTCCTTTCACTGATACCCAAAGTGTTACTTAATTATTACTGTGTCTTTATAGGAAATCTTGAAATCAGATAGCACATCTAAACTTATCCTTCTTCTTCCAAATCAGTTTGGTTATCCTAGTTTCTTTGTTTTTCCATATATAAGTTATATAATCATCTTATTGATGTCTAAAAATATAAGCTTGTTGGGGCTTTGGTTGGGATGGCATTAAATTTATACATCAAGTTGGTGGTAACTGATATCTTAACAATATGAAGTCTTCTAATCAATACACATGGTATATCTCTTCTCTTAGATATTCTTTGACTCATTTTATCAGCCTTGTAGTTTTCAACTTTCAGAACCTGCACATTTTTGTTTAATTTACACCTATTTATTTTTTTCAGAAATTATAAATGGTATTTTTAAATGTCAAATTATAAGCATTCATTGTTAGGATATAGAAATGATTGCTTTTGCATATTGATCATGTATGCAAAACAAGCCTGCTAAACTCACTTATTTACAAGGTCTTATAGGGTCTGTGGGATTTTCTAAGTAGACAATTTTATTGTCTGCAAATAAAGATCATATTATTTTGACCCATCTGATCTTTATGTCTTTTATCTCTTATTCTTGTCTTACTATACTGGTTAGGATTTCCAGTATATTATTAAATAGGACTGGTGAGAGATAATAGCCTTGCTTTGTTCACAATCTTAAGGAAAACTCATTCAGACTCTCAACATTGAATATGAGCTTTGCTGTAAGTTCTCTGCCGGTGTCCTTTACCACACAAAGAAGTTTCCTTTATTCCTAATTTGTTGAGTGTTTCTTGTTTGTTTGCTAGCATAATGTGAAATTGAATTTTGTTGAATATTTTTCTGCAACTACTGATTTGATTTTCTGTTTTTCTGTATTGTCTTTTTTTAATACAGTGAATTACACTGACTTTTCAAAATTTTTATTCCTTGGATGACTCCCATCGGATTGTTATATACTGTTCTTATTTTATATATTTTGCAGGATTTTATTTAAATATATACAACATGTAAGTCTATGTTTGTGAGGGATGTTGGTTTGTAGTTTTATCTTTGTGTAATGTCTGCCTCAGGTTTTGGTATTAGTGCAATGCTCGCCTTATAGAAGGAGTATAGAAGTGTTCCATCCTCTCTGTTTTCAGGAAGAGATTATGTGGGATTGGTGTTATTTCCTTCTTAAATGTTCAATAGTATTTGTCAATGAAATATCTGAGCCAAAAAATTTATTTTTTTGAACCATGGTTTTAACTATAGTTTAATTCTTTGTAGAGCTATTGGGGTTTTCTGTTTCTTCCCCAGCTGCAAAGGGTTTTCACCAGTCCTCAATACAACACTTTTTGTTACCCTTCCCTGTGCATAATGAGCCTTCATTCTATTAGGAAGAAAGAAAACGTAGATCTGGGGAGAGTTTTGGCAGTGACTGCTGTCCCTTTGCCCAGGAAGAACCACTGAGGACTCCAAGATTCTCCATAATCTTCCCTGTATTTGTTGGCTTTGATGGAGAAAAACCTTATAAGGGGGTATAAACCCCTATCGCTGTGGCCCTCGAGGGCTTCACACTAGCCCGTATTTGGCCTTTAACAATTGATTTAAAGATTTCCTAGCTACAACTTCTTACTGGTTGATACTATTTGGGACAGAATCTGGCCAAGTACCCAATATCAGGGTCCTGTTTTTCCTTCTGGTGCACTTTTATCCCCATTTTTAGGGTTAGTTGTTTGCTCTGAAAATTCTTTACTTGGCAGTTTGTCTAGGTTTTTTCTTGTAAAGATGAGAGCAATGTTCTTTCTAGTTCTCTATCTCTGAGCTCTCAGCTGACATTTTAAAAGATCGTGCCCTGGCTGGTGTGGCTCAGTGAATTGAGTGCTGGCCTGCGAAGCAAGGGGTCACTGGTTCAATTCCTAATCAGGGTACATGCCTAGGCTGTGGGCCAGGTCCCCAATAAGGGGCATGTGAGAGACAACCACACATTGATGTTTCTCTCCCTTTCTTTCTCCCTCTTTTCCCCCTCTCTAAAAATAAATAAATAAATAAATCTTTTAAAAAATAAATAAGATAAAACAAAAGATCCCTTACATACACTCAAGGTTATTGCTAAAATTAGACTGCCATTACTCAGCTCAAAGGTCATCATTATTTGCAATGATGCCTCATGTATGGAAATAGGTAAAGCCTTATGTCTCCAACACATAGATTGGCAATAACTATGATATCCATGCATAGGATGATTTTTAAAAATCATTCAAAATCTAATCACAAAACTGCAATACATTTGTGCAAATGTGAATGTTAGCTGTTCTGATGCTAAATTGTGATTTTTAAAAATAAGAATCAACAACACAAGGAATGAATTCTGTTAGACTAACACCTACAGTCTATAAGAAAAACTATAGCATGGCATTTATAAGTAGCCTCACCATGCAAGTTGACAAGAAGAAAAATCCAGAGTGTGGGCATGGCACTCAGGGAAAAAAAAGTGACTAAGAAACCCCAGCAGAAGGTAAAGGCAGTTCACATAAGAACCTGCAAGCTACCCTTCAAAGCACAGCCAAGAGAAGATTCTCACTCTAATTGTCACTTTCGCAGAAAATCTGAATGCTTTCATGATTATGAAGGGATCTCAATAGCAGTTTATATCTTAGCATTGTATAAGCCAATGCACACTATTACAACAATGTTTACAGATAGGAAATACTGCACACATCTAACAGAAAAATAATGATTATGTTATGTAAACACAAGCACTTTCACAGGAGCATGGATATCATTAATTTGTACTCTGAGCATTTTTATGGGCGTAGATTTGCAAGTCTGAGACAGAAACTAGAGATAAATATTCCTCTACATGATCACAAGAGGGGAGTGAGCAGAAGTGATGGGAAGGTCAGAAGGAGAGCAAGAAGTTGGCAGTAGGTCGGGGTGCTATATGGGAATAGCCTTCTGGTGGGGACGGAGTTGTGTGATTTTGAGTAATTGCGAGGTGAGCAAGTTGATTGTTTAATAAAACCTTAGTGAAAAAGCTGTTTCATGTAACTTTCTTTGAAGTATTATGATCCCACAGTAGAAGCTGTTTCTACATTTGGATCAACCCACAGGGCATAGATGAAGGACTTTGTCCTGAAGCAAGAATTAGTCAAAAGAGACAAGAATGAAAGTCCCTTCACTTCTTTCCTCCCTAACTCGATACCACAGAACTCAGCAAAGACTTGAAAGGGCTTTTAGATTTGCACTGTTCAGGAAATGAGACACTCTCCATGTCCTCCGTGTGTGTCAGCGGCTGTCTACGCTCCTGTCAATTCTTTTCTAACAATTTAAGTCTCACCACCCCCTTGTTCATAGAGTATATATATCACTCATGGGAAATCAGTAGAATATACTTGGTATTTGTGTTTAGCATTATGTAAATGAAAAACAGAATCTACTTCCACTTTTATCCATGCACCCCCAAAACACATGATGACTCCACAGAACAAAATGATTCATGAGAAAGTCATCAATCTACTCACGCTGCTTGCTGACATTGTTTACAGCACATTGTACCCTGTAAGGTTTTTGCTAAACATAACTTAGAGAAAGGTGTGGTACTATGTTCAGAGAACTCAGGTCTTCTGACTCCAAGCCCAAGGTGCTATCTGCCAACTACACCTGCCTCCTCCGCACCTTATTGCCTCACCCAAGACTGCCCGCTTACAAGCACACAGAATCCTCAGACATGAGTACTGGTATATTTTCAACCTTCTCATTAGTTGTATAGAAAAAAATTAAGTTTCTTGAGAAAGAAAGAACCTTTTTCCTTAAGCATGAAGTGTTTAGCTAATTGCCTAAACCCTGAAAGTAGGGACTTTGAACAATGTTTGTTGTTTTATCGACGATGTTGGGATTAGTCCTAACCTGCCGCTCTGTCAGATGCCATTTTCATAACAGCCTGAGACATGTACTCCATACTGAAATACTTATGGATACCGGGGGACAATTAACTTTCTAGTAATTATTACATTTCACAGTTACTCTAATTATATATAGAGGACTGTGTTAACAAATATTCCCTAGAAATGTTTTAGAACAAAACAAAATGTATTAAAACTGTGTAATAATATTTTAATGTTATCTCTCTGTGGTGGTTTGTCTGAATTTTCACTTTATAAATCTTTCTTTGGTATTTTCCAGTTTTTCCAAAATGTATAAACTTAACCTATAAACTAAATAAGAAAAATTGCTTGTTCCACAATTAAGTTCTTTGTGGTAGATATTGATATTCTATAGTTAGAAGACTTTTTCCTCCAATTTAGTTTAACTGTTCTAAAATATTAAAAATTAAATTTTATTTTAAAAATAGCCAAGAATCTGTGAATATGTGGAGAGGTACACTATCCCAGACAAATCATAAAGGTCACAACTTGGAAACACAGGTCTGTGTATTTTAAAACAGGATATTTTAAATAGGCTAAAATCATTCCTTTAGAAAGAGGTCAGCTAGTCAAATTGCTCCATTTTACAAGTGAGAAAAATAGCATTGGGAGGCAAAATTACTTTACCAAAATCCTGGAGTGAGTGAGATGGCCAGAAACAGAACTTTGGTTGTCTCTTCCTCAGTCCAGTCCATGATTTTTACCTTACCACAGGCATGTAGCCTACATATTTACCACAAAATTACTTGTGGTCTTTCATGAAGTATTAAGGATGCAGTGTACAACAGGATGCCTACAGGTAGCATTGCTGTATGATACATAGGGAAGCTGTTAAGAGTGTAAATCCTGAATTCTCATCACAAAGATAATTTTTTTGGTTTCTTTCTTTCCTTTTTATTGCGGCTATATGAGCAGATAGATGTTAGCTGAACCTATTGTGGTAATCATCACAATTATATGTAAGTCAATCATCAGACTGTACTCCTTAAACTTATATAGTGATGTATGTCAATCATTTCTCAAAGAAACTGGGGAAAACTATCCTAAACATTTAAAAAATCAGGACAAAGAGTTAAATTATGACACACTGATAAACTGCTATACAAAAATTTTACATATTAAAAATAATGACAGTTTAGCATACCATTTAGGTAAAAATACAGAATAGAAAATATAATCTAAGTTCAGAACATGCATGCATGTATGCACATATATATATTTTCAAGCAACAGAGGGAAACATGATAGATTAAAAGTAATATTGAATAGTATGAAATACAGAGAGAGAATTTGTTGTTCTCTTTATTGTTATAATATTCACGTGAGAAATACAGGGTTTTTAGGAGAGAGGAGATCATATTGAATGTGCTCATGTAACTCCTGCCTTCTTCGGGTAAGCCGTTTTATCTGTGAGATATCCCATCTGTTTACTATTAAAAGAAATGTTAAAGCCATATATTTTTTGCTCCAAATCTTCATTGTTTTTACTGAATATAGAAAACTCACTCTAAATAATTACAATTTCTTAGAAGTAGGTTAGCAATAGTGAGATATACTGTCCTGATTAGGCATCAACAGTAACAATGACAATAAAATAATTCATCTAGTGTGAATTTGAGCATACTCTGGTATTACTAATTAACCTTTAAGAGTTATGAATGTAACAGATTCCCTAATTTTTTACTAACTTATTTATTGGGGTTCTGTTATTTGCACTCAACAATGTATAAATTCTAGGTGGTCCACATTCTTTACCCTATGCTTAAATTATTTGAATTTTTCATTTCATTTTGGTGGATCTGTAGTAGTATAACATTGTGGTCCAAGGTGGTACGATTTTAGGTGTTTTGTTGGTAATATCGATTTAATCCCTAATAAATTTACATGGGAACAGAGGTGCTAATAAATGCCTTTAGCATTAAAATTTGACAAGTCAGACTGCAGAATCCAAGCTCTTGACCTTTGTGATAGAGCTGCCCCTACAAGTAGTATGTCAATTCTATCCTTGCTAATCTACAGATTATCTTGCACTAGCATGGGTATTTTAGTGAAGGAGATTAAAATCAATTCCCTTTGGTTCAAAATATTAATCAAACTGATGTTGCATATTCTCCCTTTAACCTATGACATTCATTAAGCTGTCTTTTAAGCACTAAGAAATTAGCATGAAGCTGAAATATCAGTTAACATGATGGATGAAACAAAGAGAAATTCTAGAGCTGCCATCCAACCATAATTATATACAATTTAAAGTTTTATATAATAACAGCATAATGAATGCCTCCCTGAACACTCCTATAAGTACATTTGTGGTAAGGCTCAAAGTTTAACCAGAATACTCATTTACTCTTTCAGCTATTCTCTGTAGAATCAGTCACAAGGTTGTAAGTAATTTTCTCAGTAGCAGTGTACAAAAATGAAGCCAATTCTGTTTTCTTGCTGATTTCTCTCTGTTCATTAAATAAAATCAAAGCTTAAAAATTCAAAATTGTATCACAAATTTCATTATATTGTATACATTTTTTTTTAATCTTTGAGTATCTTCTACTAACTTTCATTTTTTTTTCTGTCACTTAAATAAATCTACCATGCCAGATAGTAGTTAGAGTCTAATGAACATATCGTAATTCAGATTTCTAGAGGTGAAAACTTAATTTCACATTTAATTCATAATCTAGAAACAGAGCAAAATGTAATGATTTACTCTGCAATTTTTATTCTGAATTTTGGTTGGCAGAGTTGGGGTGATGTGTTAGTATGAGGTGGCATTCAAGAATGTAGAACTCTTTAAATATATTTAAGCAGAAGTGAGGAGAAAGGGATGTATGAAAGTAGAGAATTATAATTTAAAAAGATTAATTTAGAAAAGAAAAATATTTCCATTTAGGCTAAAACTAATGTATCGAAAAACACTGAGGTGTTTTAACTGAACATCACTCTGATTGCATGTATAGTAATAGTATTTTCTATTGTAAACCATAAACATTTGTGGAAATTTTATCTTTATTGCACAATACTATGATTCCTTTCATGACTTGGCCATTAAAAACTATGTCCTTGTATGTGGGCTTGAATGGACATTTTCATGAACTCTTTGAAAAGATGTGATGAATAATACCATTTATGTAGCTCATTCCACACGTTTCCACAAAGTGCTAAGCAGTACAAGTGGTACAAGCAAACAAATCATCAGCTAAAACTCAACATGCTTTTAATGGAAAGTGGTGTATCTGTTCACTAAGTGTAATGGAAAAAATTGGTATTTTGCAGTGTTGAAACTCCAAGGAAAGACAAGAAAAGCTCAGTTTCAGTATAGAATGTGATCATATGAGGTAGAAATCACTGTAAACAGATTAGAGTATTCAAATCAGCTTCTTAAGGTTCTAGTTCAGGTTTTGTTTTCTATTTCCTTTTAAGAGAACCCCAAATTAGCAATTGAATCTAATTTCTTAACTTGTTCCACAAGCACATATCCGAATAATTGGGACAATTTTGTACAGTAAGGCCTCCTAAAGTAATATTCCATTTTGCTAAAATTAAACTATCATACGATGGTTGTGAATCTTTCATAAATCATTCCTACCAAGTAAAAATAACCCTAATGTTAATATTTTAAACAAGATCAGCATTGTAAATCTGTCTTTGTCCTAATTTGCCACATACAAATCATATTGTACATTTAATCACCAATATTTTACTTTAATTATTGGCTTACATAGGTTTGATGTGCTCTTTTACAGGCATGACATTACATATGCTTCCTAAAACTTTCAAGAAAGTTTGCAGGTTTCAAATATATCCCCTTTACTATTGCATATACAAAATATCACTGCTTTCTCCTTGATAATGACATATTAAATATCATGCCATCAGAAAGAGGTTTAGATAATTCTTAATGAAAAATTATACAATTAAAACCTGTAGAATAAAATCTTTTCTTAAGAAATCATATGGATACATCAGATTTCTTTTTATGAACCACTTTAAAACAGCTTTCTGTCCATATGCAAAACCAACTTGAACTAAATCTGTCTCCCCATCACATAGAGTATTAGCAAGAAGGTCCCTCAGCTGTAATTGATCAATGTCCTTAACACAATTACAGACAGAGTCAAGGTCCATGTTATTTTTTTAAAACTCTGAACTCTAAGACAAAGGAAATGTAAAACTTTTATAGAAAAATTCACTTAACAGCAGTATTTTTTAGGAGAAAAAATAACTCTTTGGGATCAAATTAGGTGAATGTTTTCAAGTGAGATATAAAGTGGAAAAAAATTCCCACCAGGGCCTAAATCATAAATCATTTTTAACAAAATTAATGCACATTCCCTTCTGTGTTTGGGATTTCAGTCTCTTATATAATACACTTTTCTAAAACAAATGGAACTGTTTTATACCCTTGCTAATAGAAAACTAATGGTAGGTTATACCTCAGATACCACATTTATAATATTTTTATACTTACTGCATTTTATCTCTATAAAGCTTCATTTCTATGTTTTATTGGGTAATTTCAAAGGAAAGAAAATCTGTTCTAAATCATAGTTTGTGTATTGAAAAACATATATTCACTATGTATCATCACAGGTTTTTTAAGTCAATTAGAATCCATCAATAAGGTATTGCATAAGATTTGCAATGCCTGAACTAGTCTTTAATAATAATGTTTTTAAAACATTCACATAGATCTTAGTGACGACTATAACTTCTTTCAGGGTTGAATTTATTCTGGAATGGAAAATAACAACAAGATAGTATTAGATGACTACCGTACTTTCATCTCTAGCTTTCACACAACCCTGTATCTTTTATATTGAGAGCTAGGATTAGTGCTATAATGTAGGTGGGTGGTACCCAGACACCGACATCAGGGAACCTAGAATGTAAGAGTAAGGGTGAAACATTTCCTCAAATAACTCTGACACAACATGGAGGTTAAAAGCACCAATAAACTGGGTGCCTATGAATAGCTATGGCAGAGCAGCGGTTTCTTCTTGCTTTAGAGGAACGGGTTCAGGGATGAATGCCCAAAGGGAGGTGGCATTTGAAGTGGACCTTGAGGGGTAAGAGAACTGTGTCAAAAAGCATGGGTCTGTTCTTTCACAGCACATTTCTGACTGGCTGGTAACATCCTATGAAACAGCATACCCAGAAGAACAAGCCTGGGAAATGTGAAGATAGCAAAGTCAGAGATCAAGTTAACTTACTTGTTTTACATAGCCCCTCTTTGATTCTCCTTTCTTAATCTTTTTTTTTTTCTGGTTTGTTCTGTACGCCATTATTTATTTCTTAAAGTTGGAAGTCCCAAGTCTTAGTGAAAAAGAGGCCTCTTCACTCCTCCATCCATACACACTCCTCGATAATCTCGGGCATTCTCATTCTCAAGGCTTTAAGTGCCATTCTTGTGCAGATGAATTTCACGTTTTTAACACTAGTCCAGAAGTTTCATCTGCACTCAGAATTGCCTATTTGACATGCCTGCTTCAGTGTCTAGGAGACTTCTCAAATTTACCTTATTTCAAACTGGCCTTCCAATCCTCCCCCACCTCCTTGCCCTGATCCTGTGCTACCAGATGTCTCCCCTTCTGTTTCTCAGGCAAAAACTGCAGGCATTCCTGACTCCATTATGTCTCTTTCACCATACATCCAATGCAATAGTATCCCATTAGGCTGACCCTTACAATTTACCTAGAATCTGACCTACTTTCATTATGTCTACTTTCACTTCTGTTGAAAATTACTTGCTTGGTCCTTACCTGATCTCTGTGCTCCCCTGCAGTATATTTTATTTATTTTTAAATTAATTTTAAACAGACAAAGGAAGAGAAGGAAGGAAGGAGGGAGAGAGGAAAGGAGGGAGAGAGACAGAGACACAGAGAGAGAGAGACAGAGAGAAATATCAATTTGTTTTTCCACTTATTTATGCATTCATTGGTTGCTTCTTATATGTGCCCTGACTGGGGATCTAACCCACAACCTTGACATTTCTGGATGGTGCTCTAAACAATTGATCTACCCGGCCAGAGCCTCCCAGCAGTATACAAGGTCCGGCACAAATAATGTCACTTTTTATTACAAAATCATAAGCATGTAATTCTGTAACATAACAATATCACACTCAAGCACACCATACGGCATTTTAGGTGAAATGTTCAAATGGCTGTCCATCTCATGCAGGACATTCAGGTACCCTACCAACCACCACAAGCAGGTGTTACTTCTGCTGGCTCTGTATTTTCAAGTAGAAAAGGCAGGGGATTCTTTAGATTGTGCTTCGGACAATGATTGCTCTGATCAAAAACACAATGACGGCCCCTCATTTTATCCAAGGTAAAAGGCAAGTTTTTACAAAGTCTTACATACCTTACATCTTCTTCCCTCTCTCACCAGACACCACTCTGACCTCATCTTCAGTTCCCTTGCCCTAGCTAACTCCTCTCTAGGCACGCTAACTCCTCTGCTCTTTCTGCGCTAAGCCAAGTAAACCCTCACCTTGAGCTTTAGTACTGGCGCTTCCCTCTGCCTAGATGGACACCTTCAGAATAACTGCAGAGCTGAGTTTCACCTTAATCATGTCTTTGCTCAGATGTCACCTTCTCAGTGACACCTACTGAGACCACCCCATTTGAAGTTACGACTGGTTCTTTCCCACCCAGCACTAACAGTCTGCTCCTTTTTTCCCCATTTTCTTCCATGAAATTTATAGAAGAAAATTAACTAATTCATACAATATTTTTAAATTATTTATTGGATTCAGTTTTTAGGGTGTATCTCTGTCTCTAGTAGGTAAGTTCCACAATAGCAAGGATCTTTGCTTTATGCACTAATGTATCCCAAATATGTAGGAACTACCATAGTAGGGACTCACTGTAGGCTGAATGGATGAGCGAATGCATTTTAAAATGTCTATGGACATAATTTTTTCTCTTTTTTCAACTACTAATGTAATTATATGATACTGATGTCTTGATTAATTACTATGGTAATATTTAACTTTTTTTAATCTAGGGTAAAGCATACTTCTGGTATTCTATATATGCATCAGATATTTAAACTACATTCCCTAAAATGCTTTTTGAAAGTTTTGCATCTATATTCATAGAAAGATGAGATGAAGTATTACTTTGCACTCTCTTTACCAGTTTGGGTTTCAGAGCCGCGTTTGCTCTGTGCTGTGAGATGAGCAGGCCTGCCCCACCTACACCACAGACTATAGATAGAGTGTTGGCTGTGGCATAGCAGTTATCTGTGCATAAAACGTTCAAGAGAATTTACCCATAAGACATTTTGTTCCCAGAACATCCAGAAGAAATTTTTGATGACGTTCTCATATTTTCCTGTTATTTTCTACTTTCTACGTTAAGAAAATTTTGTAACTACTTATATGTATTTCATAGGTATATAAAATCATTAGTGTATTAAACTATGTGGATACTTTCTAAATATATTAGCACACCACATAAGAGCTTACACAATGTAGCTTGGTGTTTGACTCAAGTAAAAATCCCTGGGTTTGAACCCCAAGGCTTGAATCCCAGTTTTACCACTTACTAAACATGAGAGATTAGACAAGTGAATTTACATCACCATACATCAAGTTTTATGCACCAACAGTAAGAGGAGGTGAGTAATAGTACACATCTCTTTGGTGGCCCTGAATGATTTGACATAGATAACATTTACCTGGAACTGAAATAAAGCGTTCGGCATTTCAACTTCCTGTTAGCTAACATGACAATAAAACCACTCAACAAGGGATAGTCATTTTTTGGAACAGTTGAGATGTGTTTTATTTAAATTTCTGCTTGGTGTTCATACAGCAGGTGCTGTGAAATGCTTCAGCTTTTTGGTTCTCTCTCTCTAAGAATTTAATGATCTGTAAACTAACACCTGATAAGGTACTACACAAGATAGGAGGTCCCTATGACACTCTTGTGGTTTGAGGAATTCACTGTCCATGTGAATAATTTCACATGCTAATTTATGTTTAATAATAAAGTATGTAAGTTGTCTTAAGCATTCTGTTTAACAATGCAACAGGACACCTCCTAGATTAGCCACATCCGTATGTTTTTGAGGACATGAAGTCACTTCACCTCCAATGTCTTCCTGAAGGAGGTTTCACTCATCAGCCTTCCACCCTCTGCCACTGTGGGCTGGGGCTCCTTGTTGTGTGTCCTCAGAGCTCTGCCTTCGTCCTTGAACACTTCGTCAGCTCCTCGATTGTCCATCAGTAGTTAGTGGTGTAATTATTAGCGGAAAGTCAGAATATGGGCTCCATAAATGCATGGACTGGGTCTGTCCTGTCTACTCGTTATATCTCCACTACCAGATTCAGCAGATGCTTTGTAAAGTGCCTTGGTGAGGAGGTGCTGTTGTTCAGCTCGCACTAACTATGTGCTTGATAGTACAGAATTTGGAGGGAGAAAATTTCGATTTTGAGTCTCTCTCTGACATTTGGTCTAGATGTTTCCTCCAAGAAAGTTACTTCACCTTTCTAATACTTGGCTTCCTCATTTGGAAGAGGGACCTAACAAAAGTCCCCATCCTCCCAGACGGTTGGGAAGCTGAAGTGGAGTCACAGGCCTGAAGGGCTCCGCCCAGCTGTCAGCATCCTGGACACAACGTGCTGTGCAGAAAATTTGGAGATTATTATTGGACAGGTTATTGTTACACTCAACCCTAACTGTGTTTTTCA